>JAABKJ010007545.1:59244123-59516279 GCA_011634705.1 Andricus grossulariae | reverse complement strand
ATAAAATAGAATGAAATAGAATACAATAAAATAAAATATAATGGAATGGAATAGAATAGAATGGAATAGAATGGAATGAAATCGAATATAATGGAATATAATGGAATAGAATGGAATGAAATAGAATAGAATGGAATAGACTGGAGTAGAATGGAATTGAATTGAATCGAATTGAATACAATAGAATAGAATCAAATAGAATAGAATAGAAAATAATTAAATTAAAAAGAATTGAATATAATGGAATAGAATAGAATAGAATGAAATAGAATGAAATAGAATGGAACTGAATGGAATAGAATGGAATAGAATGAAATAGTCTGAAATAGAATGATATAGAATGGAATACAATAGAATAGAATTGAATGGAATTGAATAGAATAGAATAGAATTAAATAGAATAGGATAGAATCGAATAGAATCGAATAGAATGGAATATAAAAGAATAGAATCAAATAGAATAGAATCGAATAGAATGAAATGAGGTAAAATAGAATAGAATATAATGGAACAGGATAGAATAGAATAGAATAGAAAAGAATAAAATAGAATTGAATTGAATTGAATGGAATTGAATACAATAGAATAGAATATAATAGAATTGAATAGAATTCAATGTAATAGAATAGAATAGAATGGAATAGGAGTAAATAGAATAGAATAGAATAGAAATGAATGGAATGGAATGGAATAGAATTGAATGTAATGGAATAGAATGGAAAAGAATGGAATAGAATGGAATAGAATGCAATGAAATGGAATAGAATAGAATGAAATACAATGGAATAGAATCAAATTGAATTGAATTGAATTGAATAAAATATAATTGAATAGAATTGAATAGAATGTAATAGAATATAATAGAATGAAATTTAATGGAATATAATGGAATTTAATGAAAGAGAATATAATAGAATGGAATAAAATGGAATAGAATGGAATAGACTGGAATAGAATGATATAGAATGGAAGAGAACAGAATAGAATTGAATAGAATAGAAAAGAATAGATTAGAATAGAATAGAATAGAATAGACTAGAATAGAATTGAATAGAATTGGATAGAATCGAATAGAATCGAATAGAATGGAATATAATGGAACAGAATAAAATAGAATAGAATCGAATGAAATAAGGTGAAATAGAAAAGAATATATTGGAACAGGATAGAATAGAATAGAATAGCATAGAAAAGAATATAATAGAATTGAATTTAATTCAATTGAATTGAATTGAATCGAATTGAATACAATAGAATAGAATATAATAGAATTGAATAGAATCCAATGTAATATAATAGAATAGGATTAAATAGAATAGAATAGAATAGGATTAAATATAATAGAATAGAATAGAAATGAATAGAATGGAATGGAATGAAATAGAATTGAATATAATGGAATAAAATGGAAAAGAATGGAATAGAATAGAATAGAATGCAATGGAATGGAATAGAATAGAATGGAATACAATGAAATAGAATCAAATTGAATTGAATTGAATTGAATAAAATAGAATTGAATAGAATTGAATAGAATGTAACAGCATGTAATAGAATATAATAGAATGGAATTGAATGGAATATAATGGAATATAATGAAAGAGAATATAATAGATTGGAATAGAATAGAATGGAATGGAATAGAATTGAATATATTTGAATATAATTGAATAGAATTGAATGGAATGAAATATAATGGAATATAATGGAATGAAATAAAATAGAATAAAATAGAATACAATAAAATGAAATAGAATGGAATGGAATAGAATAGAATGGAATAGAATGGAATTGAATTGAATTGAATATAATGGAATAGAATGGAATGGAATGGCATAGAATGGAATAGAATAGAATAAAATGGAATAGACTTGAATAGAATGGAATTGTACCGAATTGAATTGAATTGAATCGAATAGAATAGAATAGAATTGAATAGAATTGGATAGAATCGAATAGAATCGAATATAATGGAATAGAATAACATAGAATAGAATCGAATAGAATGAAATAAGGTAAAATAGAATAGAATATAATCGAACAGGATAGAATAGAATAGAATAGAATGGAAAAGAATAGAATATAATTGAATTGAATTGAATCGAATTGAATAGAATAGAATAGAATAGAATAGAATAGAATTGAATAGAATTGAATGTAATAGAATAGAATAGAAATGAATAAAATGAAATGGAATGGAATAGAATTGAATATAATGGAATAGAATGGAAAAGAATGAAATAGACTCAAATTGAATTGAATTGAATAAAATAGAATTGAATATAATTGAATAGAATGTAATAGAATATAATAGAATGGAATTGAATGGAATAAAATGGAATATAAAGGAATATAATGGAAGAGAATATAATAGAATGGAATAGAATGGAATAGAATAGAATAGAATTGAATAGATTTGAATATAATTGAATAGAATAGAATTGAATTGAATTGAATAGAATAGAATTGAATATAATTGAATAGAATAAAATATAATGGAATAAAATGGAATAGGATAAAATAGAATACAATAAAATAAAATAGAATGGAATAGAAAAGAATAGAATGGAATAGAATGGAATGGAATTGAATATAATGGAATAGAATAGAATAGAATAGAATGGAATGGAATGGAATAGAATGGAATTGAATTGAATCGAATTGAATACAATAGAATAGAATCGAATAGAATGGAAAAGAATTGAATCAAATAGAATAGAATAGAATAGAGAAGAATTGAATTGAAAATAATGGAATATAATGGAAGATAATGGAATAGAATAGAATAGAATGAAATAGAATGGAATAGACTGGAATATAATGATATACAATGGAATAGAATTGAATTGAATTGAATAGACTTGGATAGAATCGAATAGAATCGAATATAATGGAATATAATGGAGTAGAATAAAATAGAATAGTACCGAATAGAATGAAATAAGGTCAAATAGAATAGAATAGAATAGAATAGAATAGAATAGAATAGAATAGAATAGAATAGAATAGAATAGAATAGAATAGTATTGAATTGAATTGAATTGAATTGAATTGAATTGAATCGAATTGAATACAATAGAATAGAATAGAATATAATTGAATAGAATTGTATGTAATAGAATAGAATAGAATAGGAATAAATAGAATAGAATACAATAGAAATGAATAGAATGGAATGGAATGGAATAGAATGGAATATAATGGAATAGAATGGAAAAGAATGGAATAGAATGGAATAGAATGGAATAGAATGCAATGGAATGGAATAGAATAGAATGGAATACAATGGAATAGAATCAAATTGAATTGAATTGAATTGAATTGAATTGAATAGAATGTAATAGAATATAATAGAATGGAATTGAATGGAATATAATGGAATAGAATGGAGTAGAGTGGAATAGAATGGAATAGAATGGAATAGAATGGAATAGAATAGAATAGAGTAGAATGAAATAGAAAAGAATTGAAAAGAATAGAATAGAATAAAATAGAATTGAACTAAACTGAATTGAATTGAAGGGAATAGAATGGAATATAATAGAATAGAATAGAATAAAATAGAATAGAATAGAATAAATATAATAGAATAGAATATAATAAATACAATAGAATAGAATAAATATAATAGAATAGAATAGAATTGAATAGAATAGAATAATGAATAATAAATAATAATGATTTGGCAAATTAATACTCATCCAATTAACTCTCAGTATGGAATTTATGAGATTTAAAAAAATCCTAACTGTGATCATCTGCTTGTTATTGTAAATTTTTCAAATAATTATAAAATCTTATTCTGTCAGCAAGTAATGATTATTAACTTCAAGCATGATTCTTAAAGTGTATCGTACTTGAAGATCTATTTTAGACTGAAAAACAGATTCAGGGCGAAGGTCGACAACTTTGACATAATCAATTAGCTTCTCATGCTTCTATAGACTTCATGGTTATTTTGTCTATCTTTTTATTCGCCATTCTTCAATATAAGAAAATAAATTTTTATTTTCTCTTTAAAAGAAAATAGTCTCTTTATATATAAATATGGTGAATGTGGAAGCCTTAAAAAAGTTCTGATTCATTCAGGGCCAGAGTAAGTTACCTTGAGATTGAAGAAAGCCTTTAATTTCCTTTTTTGCGTAACGTTCAATTTGTCAATGAAACATTACAAAACAAGTGATAAGAAACAGATCATGACCAAATTTTCTCATTGTTTTTTTTTCAGATTTTTTTTAGTTTGCCAAATTTTCGACCATTTTCAAAATTCGAAAAAAATGAATAGACAAAAGTTCTTGACCAAAAAAAATCTATAAATTTGTTATAAATAATGTATTGATAGGATGCGTAGTTTTTGTTTTAATCGTAAAAAATAAGACTCAAAGAAAGAATCAACATTCTTAGAAAAACGGCACATATTATGAAAAAAATTAATAGACAAAAGTTGTTCACCAAAAAAGGATCGACAAAGTTGTGAATAATTTTTTGATAAAATGCGTAGTTTTTGTTTTAATCTTAAAAAATAACATTATAAATAAATAAATCAAATTTTTGGAAAAAATACACAAGATGCAATGAAATGTTTGATAACAAATTTTTTTGCCTAAATTAGATTAACAAATTTTTCTTTGACCGTTTTTTTTCCTATGAGACACGTGATGAGGATATGTTCGTTAAAAGGAGCCTTAACAAAAGAGCATTCACAATCTCTGAATTTCAGTTGTTGATGGTTTGACTTTTAGTTTTGAAAGTCCAATGCAAAAATGTGGGGGAAGTACAATGACAGAGGAAGAATTAAAAACCTTCCAGATTCTTTTTCAACAATTTTGAAAATATTTTGAATTGCTTGAAAATTTTTTTAAATATTCTCTTAAAATTAAGTTTTAAAAATAAAAAATTACTTTTAATTTTCTCAGGAATGCTAAGAACATTTTTTTTCATCTTGAAACGTATTAAAATTCCTAAGAAAAATTCCTTCATAAAACTAAATTTTGTTTTATAATTTATGAAATCTTCTAAAACTTCAAAACAAATTTTAAAACCATGCAAGATTCTTCTAAATTTGATTGAAACCAGGAAAATTAAAAAAATTGCCTTAAGATCTTCCAGATTTTTTTACATTTTTAAAAATTTCTGAAAGTGTTTCAATATGGTTTCCAATTTTTTTTTAAATCAATTTTTTCAACATAAAAAATGATTTCGATTTTTCCCATGAATTTAAGGATCATTTTTTCTATTAGTTTCACGTCTGACCAATTTGAAATTTTGTTTTGTTTAAAAGATGCAATTTTATTATTTTTACATTAGCTAGGGCTCTAAAGCCCTGTTCTCACTTACATTTCAAGTTAAGAATTAATAAAACTGCATTATTTAAATAAAATAAAATTCAGATGGGCCACATAGACCTGTTTTCATATATTTTGAACTATTTTCCAAAATTTTAACCCAAAAAATTTTTTTTTCCATTTAAATTATGAAGCCACCCAATGTCATCAATATTTCCGAATTTTTAGGAAATCATTTGAAGTTTTCACGGGAATCTTCATGAAAATAAAAAATCATTAGAAATTTTCTCAACAATCTTAGGAACATTTTTTCTTTTCTCAAAACTTATAAAAAATATAAAATATAAATAATAAATAAATGAAAATAAAAATATATATCATATAAATAAAATATAAATACAATTTTTTTTACCTTTTTAAAACATTTAAAACTTCGGAAAGCATTTTGAAATTATACAAAGTTGTCTGAAAAATTTTTTAAATCCCGAAAAACATAATAGGTTATCTTAACAATTTTAAAATTCACTTTTTTTAGTTACACCTTGCAAGAATGAAGAAAGTGTTAACTTTATTAGGACACAAAGAACACATTTAGACTATTTTAAACTCGATTTCAAATTGTGCAAAATTTCACATGAACATAACAAGTCGCAGGGTACCAAATTTTTGTATTTATATAATTAGTAACGTTTTAAAAATAAAAAATTATGCTAATTGGAAAAAACCACATTGAAAATCGAAGCAGTGGAAGTATTATTATCTGCACGTTTTTTGCCTTCACACCCCCTTCCCCAACTTTCTTTTCCTCTTTTTCCCCACCCCTCACTTCCCTTAGCTAACAATCCGATTTCCCTACATCCATTTCCGTTACTCACTTCTCCTTCCCTACTCACCCTCATTTCTAATTAGTTCCCCTACTTCCCCTCGATTACACCCATTTCCCCTACTCCCATTCCCCTAAATACACCACACGTCCTTATTTACCTTCTTTTTACTTCTTCTTCACTTCCCTCACTCCTCCCCATTTCTGCTACTTCGCTTCCTCTGTTTTCCCCTCACTCACTACTTCCCCGACTTCTCCTCTTAACGTTTCCCTTCGATTGTCCTACTTTCCCTTCCTTCATTGTCTCTCAGTTCCCTGCTTCCTCCCATCATTGCCCTTCATGTACCCTACATCCTCTCCAACAATTTCCCGTCACTTCCTCTACTTCCCCAACCCTCATTACCGCTCACTTCCTATACGTCCTCTCCCTTCATTTTCCCTTACTTCTTATACATCTCCTCCCCTCATCTACCCTCACTTTCTCTTCTCACATTTTGTCTTCCACCACTCCTCACTTCCCTTAGCTGGCAAACCCGTTCTCCTTCCTACTTTCCTTTCCATCACTCACTTCCCTTCCCCTATTCACCCTTATTTTTAATCAGTCCCCCTACTACCCCTCACTTACACCCACTTACCCTGGCCCTCCTCCCCTCAATACCCCTCACGTTGCTAATTTTTTCACTCATTTCTCCTTCACTTCCTCTATTACTTTTCGGCATTTCTCTTACTTCCCTTCCTCTCTTTTTCCCTCACATACCACCGCCCCGACTTCTCATCTCAACGTTTCTCTTTAATTCCTCTACTCACCCTCGCTTCATTTCCCCTAACTTACCTACTTCCCTCTATTATTTCCCTTCACGTCCCCTACTTCCGCTCCAATAATTTCCCGTCACTTCCTCTACTTCTCCACCCCTCATTAACCCTTATTTTCTATACGCCCTCACCTTTTCATTTACACTCACCTTCTTTCCCCACATTTTCTTCTTTCCCTACTCTTCACTTGCCTTTCCTACTCACATTCATTTCAAATCAATTCCTCCACTTCCCCTCACTTACACCTACTTCATCTACTCCCCCACCCCTCATTACCCAACACTTCCCATATTTCTCCTCCCGTCATTTCAGCTTCACTTTCCCTACTACTCCTTCCCATTCTTGCCACTTTCCTTCCTTCTTTTCCAGTCACTCACTCATTCCCCCACTTCCCCTATCAACGTTTTCCTTCAGTTCCACTACTTACCCTTCCTTTATTCCCCCTCACTGTCCTAATTCCCCCTGTCATTCCCCTTATGTCCCCTACTTTCCTTCCAATAATTTTCCATCACTTCCTCTACATCCCCAACCTTTATTACCACTCACTTCCTTTACGTCCCCTCTCCACATTTAATCGCACTTTCTCACCCCACATTTCCCCTCACTTGCTCACTTTTTATTTTCCCTACTTTCCCTCCCATAATTTCCCATACCTTTTATCTCCTTACTTTCATTTCCAATCCATTCCTCTACTTCCCCTCACTCACACCAACTTCACCTATTCCCTTCCCCTCATTACCCCACACTTCCCATATTTCTCCTCCCGTCATTTCTTCTTCACTTTCCGTACTACTCCTTTTCATTCTTGCCACTTTCCTTCCTCTCTTTTCCCCTCACTCACTCATTCCCTAACTTCCCCTATTAACTTTTTTCTTCAGTTTCACTACTTACTCTTCCTTTATTTCCCCTCACTTCCCTAATTCCCCCTGTCATTCCCCGTCATGTCCCCTACTTTCCTTCCGAAAATTTCCCATCTCTTCCTCTACTTCCCTAACCTTTATGACCACTTACTTCCTATACGTCCCATCTCCTAATTTAATCTCACTTTCTCTCCCCACATTTTCCCTCACTTTCTTTCTCTTAATTTCCCCTACTTTCCCTCCCATAATTTCCCATACCTTTTTATCTTCTCGTTTCCCCTGATTTCCCTCACTTTCCTTCTCCTAATTTCTCCTATCTCACTTTTACTGCTTCCAGTCTCATTATTTCTTTCCAGTCTCCCTACATTTCGTACATTTTTTCTCCTCACTTCCACATCGTTTCCCTACTTTCTCTCTCATAATTTCCCCTTACCATCTATTTCCTTTCTATAATTTCTATGCATTCCCCTCTCTCATTTTCCCTATGTTTTCTTCCCTTATTTCCACTACATTGCCTCCCCTTATTTTTCCTGACTTTCACTAATTCCCCTCCCATTATTTCTTCTCATTTCTTTTACTTCCCCTTCTTTTTCTCCCAAAACTTTCCTTAATTCCTTTTCCATAATTTCCTCTAATTTGCCTTCACCCTATACTTCCCCTCTCCTCATTTTCTTTCACCCCCTACTTTCCCTCCCATCATTTTCCATACTTTTTCCTTCCTTGTTTCCCCTGATTTCCCTTACTTGCCTTCTCGTTATTTCTCCTGCCTCACTTATACTACTTTCCCTCTCATTACATCTTTCCATTCCCCCTACATTTCCTCCATTTTTTCCCCTTACTCTGCTTCTTTTTCCTACTTTCTCTTTCATAATTTCCCCTCACTCTCAACTTTCTTCCCTATTATTTCTTATACATTCCCCTTCCTCCTTTTCCCTATGTTTTCTCCCCTCATTGCCACTACGTTGCCCCCCTCATTTCTCCTCACTTTCACTACTATCCCTCCCATCATTTCTCCTTATTTCTCCTACTTTCCTTCCTTTCTCTCCCGAAAGTCCCTTATACTCCCTTCCATAATTTCTCCTAATTTTCCTTTACCCCATACTTCCCCTACCCTCATTTTCGCTCACCCCCTACTGTCCCTTCCATACTTTCCCATACTTCCCCCTCTTTTTCTCCTGAAACTTCCCCTATTCCCCTTCCACTATTTCCCCTAATTTGCTTTCACCCTATACTTCCCCTCTCCTCATTTTCTTTCACCCCCTACTTTGCCTCCCATCATTTCCTACACTTGTCCTCTTCTCGTTTCCCCTGATTTCCCTTCCTTTCCTTCTCCTTAATTCTCCAGCGTCACTTTTACTTCTTCCCCTTCCATTATTTATTAACATTCCCTTTACATTTGTTCCATTTTTCTCCCTCATTCCCACTCTTTGTTCCTCATTTCTCTTTCCTAATTTCCCCTCACTCTCTTATTTCTTTCCTATTATTTCCTATACATTTCCCTTTCTCATTTCCCCTTTTTCCCTCCCCTCATTTCCCAAACTTTGCCTCAGCTCATTTCTCCTTACTTGCACTACTTTCCCTCCAATTATTTCTCCTCATTTCTTCTACTTCCCTTCCTTTTTCTCCCAAAATTTCCCTTAATTCCCCTTCCATAATTTCTTATAATTTTCCTTCACCCTATACTTTTCCTCCCCTCATTTCCTCGCACCCTCTACTTTACCTCTCATCATTTCCCATGCTTTCCCTCTCCTTATTTCCCCTGGTTTCCCTTACTTTCCTTCTTCTCATTTCTCCTGCCTCACTTTTACTACATCCCCTCTCATTATTTATTTTCATTCCCCCTACAATTCCTCCATTTTTCCCCTTACTTCCACTTCTTTTTCCTACTTTATCTTTCATAATTCCCCCTAACTCTACACTTCCTTTCCTATTAGTTTTATACATTCCCCTCTCTCATTTCCCCTATTTTCCCTCTTTGCGTTCCCCCTACTTTGCCTCCCCTCATTTCTCATCACTTTCACTACTTCCCTTCCATTATTTTTCCTCATTTACTCCACTTCCCTTCTTTTTCTCCCAAAACTTCCCTTAATTTTTCTTTCATGATTTCCCCTAATTTGCCTTCACGCTAAATTTCCCCTCCCATTATTTGCCATAAATACCTTTTCCTTAATTCTCCTCATTTCCCCTCCTTCACCTCCCCCTATTTCTCCACACTTCCACTACTTCCATTCCGATAATTTCTCCTCGTTCCTCCTACTTGCTCTCCCTGTTAATTTCCCCTAAGTTCTCCTCACTACACCTCCTTGAAAAAAATTACTACGGAGTTTTTTTTTTAATTAAATGATACTATGTAGGTTTCTATTTGTGACTGTAGCATTTTTAACCCAAAATCATTTTGAATATTCAAAATTATCCAAAAATTTTTGGTTACCTTTGGAATTTACACCTAAAATTGATATTTTAAAACAAACAGACAAAATTAGTTTTGGATACACAATTTTTCAGCAATTTTAGCTTATTTTATCGTCAATCGAATGAGTATTAATTTGCCAAATCATTATTTTTTTATTTTCTTCAATTTCCAACTGTTGAAAATTTTTATTTTGAAGTTTCTTCAATTTACAACAATTGAATTGCCTAATATTTAATAAAATTGTTGAATAAATAATATTAAAAATTAAAATAAAAAAAAATTAAATTAAATAATATTCAATTAAAAATTAGTTTTGGATACACCCATTTTTTTACAATAATGGCATTTATAATCTTGAACATTTTGGAATAATACAATTAATTATAATTTTAAGCAAGATTTACCATTTTTAACACTTTTGGATAAGGTTACCGTTTCTTGTCGAAAATTTGAATTTTTAATAAAGAAAAAAATAAATTTCAAGAAAAGTTCACAATATGTCAACAATTTTAGATTATGTTATTATTAACTGGATGTGTATTAATTTGCCAAAACATTATTTTTTATTTTTTTAAATTTCCAACTGTTGAAAATTTTTATTTTGAAGTTTCTTCAATTTTCAACAATTGAATTTTTAATAGTATAATTTACATAAGGTTGAAATTTCAATTCAGGGGAAACCTCCCTACAGTGGATAATGCATTTACAGTGGCTAATTATTTATTAAGGGCTCAAATAAAAAAATAATTAATTTTAATAATAATTTATTACCACTAGTGTCTCAATTAATGAATCTTCAAATTTTCAGTTTGATGAATTAATTTTCACAAATAAACGAATTTTCAACCAATTGAATTCAACAAAAGAAAAATAATATTTAATCAAAAAGGGGAAACTTTAACCAAAAAGATGAATTTCGAACAAATTAAATTAATTTTTTAACCATAAAGACGAATTTTTAACAAAATACATTAATTTTCTACCAAATATTTAAATTTTTAACTTCTAACAGATTTTCTAACAAAAAATGGAATAGTTAAATTTGTAGATACAAAAATTAATTTTCAACGAAAAAAACAACTAATTTTCAACAAAAAAGTTACATTTTCAACCAAAGAGGTGAATAGTTGAATTTTCAACCAAAAAGACGAATTTTCAAAAAGATTAATTATTTTTAACCCGAAAATATGATTTCTGAACGAATAATTCAATTGTATATTAAATTTTTTAATTTTTAACCAAAAAGTTAAATTTTCATACAAATATATGAATTTATAACCAAAAAATGCATTTGTGAAAAAGTGTTTTTCATTTAAACAAAATGGTTTATTTTTCAACCAAAAAAGATGAATTTGTAGCGAAACATGCAATAGTTGATATGTCAACAAAAAAATATTTTAATCTGAAATAAAAAACAGTCAAATTCAGCAAATAAAGAAGAATTTTCAATTAAATAGTTGAATCGATAAACAAAACAGATTATTTTTCAACCAAACTTTGGCATTCTTAACAACAACAAAAATGAATTTTTAAGCAAGAAGATTAATTTTCTACCCAAAAGACGAATTGTCAACTAAATACATAAATTTTCAATAAAATTGTTGAATTTTGAAGCCAAAAAGATTAATTATTTTGAAAGCAGTTGAATATCAAACCTGAAAATATGATCTTTAAACAAAGAAAATCATTTTCTAATCAATAATTTAACTAAATAATTAAATTTTTACCCAAATATATGAATTTTCAACGAAAAGGTTTATTTTTCAACAAAGTTAATTTTTAAGGAAAGGAGATAAATTGTCAACTATTTAAATTAATGTATCTTTATGAAAAAAAATTCATTTTTTGAAAAGAAGTTTAATTTTAAACCAAGTGGTTCATTTTTCAACAACAAAAAAAGAATTTTTAATTAAAAACGTAATAGTTCATATTCAATCAATTTTTAACAAAAAATGAAATAGTTACAGTTTTGTTAAGAAAATTAATTCTAAAAAAAAAACAATTTTTAAGAAAATAGTTAAATTTTCAACCAGAAATATCAATTTTCTACAAGAAGGTTCATTTTTTCAACCACAGTTTGTTTTTCAAGAAAAGATATAATTTTTCAACTAAAATAATGAATCTTTAACCAAAAAAGTGCATTTTTGGAAAAAAAGTTCAATTTTAAACAAAGTGATTCAGTTTTCGACCCAAAAATATGAATTCTTAATTAAACGTATATAATATTCATTTCAATCAATTTTTTATTTTAAAAATTCATTTATAATAACAAATGGAATAGTTACAGTTTTGTTAAAAAAATTAATTAAAACAAAAAAATTATTTTCAAAATTAGTTAAACTTTCGGACAGAAATATCAATTTTCAACAAAAAGGTTAATTTTTTCAACAAAAGTTAATTTTTCAAGAAAATATATAAATTTTCAACTAAAATAATGAATCTTTAAGCAAAAAAATGCATTTTCAAGGAAAAGGTTTATTTTTCAACAAAGCTAATTTTTCTGGAAAAGAGATAAATTTTCAAGTATTTAAATTAATGTATCTTCATCCAAAAAAATGCATTTTTGGAAAAGAAGTTTAATTTTAAACCAAGTGGTTTATTTTTCAATCAAAAAAGATGAATGGTTAATTAAATGTGCAATAGTTCATATTTTAATCAATTTTTAATTATGAATATTAAGTTTAACCCAAAAACAGAATAGTTACAGTTTTGTTAAAAGAATTAATTCTAAAAAAAAAATAATTTCTAAGAAAATAGTTAAACTTTCAACCAGAAATATCAATTTTCAACAAAAAGGTTAATTTTTCAACAAAAGTTAATTTTTTAAGAAAAGAGATAATTTTTCAACTAAAATAATGAATCTTTAACCAAAAAAATGCATTTTCGGACAAAAAAGTTTAACTTCCAACCAAGAGGTTCAGTTTTCAACCAAAAAAGATGAATTCTTAATTAAACATATATAATAGTTATTTCAATCAATTTCTAATTTTAAAAATTAATGTTTTATAAAAAATGGAATAGTCACGCTTTTGTTAAAGAAATTAATTCAAAAAAGCAATTTTCAAGAAAATATTTAAATTTTCAACCAGAAATATCAATTTTCAACAAAAAGCTTAATTTTTTCAACAAAAGTTAATTTTTCAGGAAAAGAGATAAATTTTCAATTAAAAAAATGAATCTTCAACCAAAAAATGCATTTTTCGAAAATAAGTTTAACTTTCAACCAAGTGGTTTTGTGTTCAACCAAAAAAATCAATTTTTAGTAAAAAATGGAATAGTTACAGCTTTGTTACAAAATTAATTCTAAAAAAACAATTTTAAAGAACATAGTTAAATTTTCAACCAGAAATATAAATTTTCAACAAAAATATACATTTTTCAACAAAAGGTAATTTCTCAACAAAATGTATTCTTTTCCGACTAAATAATGAAGCTTTAACCAAAAAAATTCATTTTTGTAAAAGAAGTTTGACTTTAAACCAAGTGGTTCAGTTTTCAACAAAGAAAGATGAATTCTTAATTAAACATATATAATAATTGATATTTCAATCAATTTTTAATTTTTAAAATCAATTTTTTATAATAAATGGAATCGTTTCGTTTTTGTAAAAAAAATTAATTCTAAAAAAACAATTTTCAAGAAAATAGTTCAATTTTCAACCTGTAATAACAATTTTCAACAAAAGGTTAATTTAAGAAAAAAGTTAATTTTTCAAGAAAAGAGATAAATTTTCAACTAAAATAATGAATCTTGACCCAAAAAATGCATTTTTGGAAAATAAGTTTAACTTTAAACCAAGTGGTTTTGTTTTCAACAAAAAAAATCAATTTTTAGTAAAAAATGGAATAGTTACAGTTTTGTTACAAAATTAATTCGAAAAAAACAATTTTCTAGAACATAGTTAAATTTTCAACCAGAAATATAAATTTTCAACAAAAATATACATTTTTCAACAAAAGGTAATTTTTCAACAAAATATATTCTTTTCCAACTAAAGAATGAATCTTTAACCAAAAAAATGCATTTTTGGAAAAGAAGTCTAACTTTAAACCAAGCGGTACAGTTTTCAACATAGAAAGATGAGTTATTAATTAAACATATATAATAATTGATATTTCAATCAATTTTTAATTTTAAGAATAAATTTTCTATAAAAAATGGAATCGTTTCGTTTTTGTAAAAAAAAATTAATTCTAAAAAAACAATTTTCAAGAAAATAGTTCAATTTTCAACATTAGGAACTGCATGATAATTTTAGCAAAATTCATAATTTGTAGATTAATGCTATGATTTTTGTTAATAAAATTAATAAACAAATGCATTCTTCGGGCATTTATCGGCAGAAAAATTCGTTTTTTTCTATTCCAGTCCTTTCAGTTGGGGACTTCATGGCAATTTCAGCAAAATTCATAATTCTTTGATTAATTTTATGATTTTTTTAAACAAATATAATAAACAAGTGCATTATTGGGGCATCTGTCGACGGAAAAATCCTTTTTTTTCGATGTCAGACTTTTTAATTGGGATCTTCATAAGAAATTCAGCAACATTTATTATTAGTTGATAAATTTTATGATTTTTTGAAACAAATTTAACAAAAAAAATGCATGCTTCGGGCATTTGTGGACGGCAAAATTCGTTTGTTTCGATGTGCATTTTTTTAATTAGGAACCTCATGATAATTTGAGCATAATTCATAATTTTTTTATTAATCCTATGATTTTTTTAAACAAAACTAATAAACAAATGCATTATTCGGGCATTTCTCTGCAGAAAAATTCGTTTTTTTTTATACCAGTCCTTTCAGTTGGGAACTTCTTGACAATTTCAGCAGCATTCATAATTCTTTGATTAATTTAATGAATTTTTTTTTAAACAAAAATAATAAACAAATGCATTATTGGGGCATCTGTCGACGGAAAAATCCTTTTTTTTCGATGTCAGGCTTTTTAATTGGGACCTTCATAGGAAATTCAGCAACATTCATTATTAGTTGATAAATTTTATGATTTTTAAAACAAATTTAAAAAAAAATTCATTATTCGGGCATCTGTGGACGATGAAATTCGTTTTTTTCTATGTCAGTCTTTTTAATTGGAATCTTTATGAAAAAATTTCTGATAAACTTAAACTGAAAGGACTGAGATTGAAAAAAAAACTTTTTGTCGACAAATACCCAAATAATGCATATGTTTATTAAATTTGTTTAAAACATCATAGAATTTATCAACTAAGTATGAGTGTTAATGAAATTATCATCAAGTTCCCAATTAAAAAGACTGGCATGGAAAAAAAAACAATTTTTCCATCGACAGATGCCCGAATAGTGCATTTGTTTGTTAAATTTGTTTTTAAAAAAATCATAAAATTTATCAACTAATAATAAATGTTGCTGAATTTCTTATGAAGATCTTAATTAAAAAGTCTATCATCGAAAAAAAAGAATTTTTCCGTCGACAGATTCCCCAATAATGCATTTGTTTATTATATTTGTTTAAAAAAATCATAAAATAATTCAAAGAATTATGAATGTTGCTGAAATTGTCATAAAGTCCCTAACTGAATGGACTGACATAGAAAAAAAAACGAATTTTTCTGCCGACAAATGCCCGAATAATGCATTTGTTTATTAATTTTGTTTAAAAAAATCATAGCATTGATAAAAAAATTATGAATTTTGCTAAAATCATCATGAGGTTCCTAATTTAAAAAATTTACATCGAAAAATTCATGATTAATGCCTTTGTTTATTACATTTGTTTATAATATTAACAATAATGATCTCAAGAAGAAATTTCTTCAATCATACTGTTTTTATCAAGATTTCTTGCAATATAACTATGAAACTAAGGCGACTTCGATAATTTTCCTGTTAGTCACGAACACCGGGAACATCAAATAGAAAAAATGGTAATTTTTTTCGTCATATTTGTTTATTTATAAAAAAAATTGAAAGCCTAATTCAAAAACAGGCTCGAAAACTCTCTTAGAAATCTTATCAGCTTTTTAAACAGAAAAAAAACATCCAAATCGGACCACAGGTCCAGTCGGAATCGTATTTTGAACCAAAAAATGTACTTTTCCCCCACTGTGCAGGGGGAGACAAAACTACGGGTCTCAACGAGGGGGACTGGGGGGTCAAAATAGTTTTATATTGGTAACGCAGTTTATGAACCACCCCTCATCTGTAAAACAGAAACCTAAACCCGAACATCATCTCTTTCATCAATTTCTTTTAGTGCATACTCACCAGGAGTCCCGCGATTTCTAGCAAATCCGCAGCAAGCTCGGACTCGCCAAAGAGCAACAGCTGACAAATACGCATCTCTGTTGTGTTTACCGGTGATAAGGGGCAGAATCATCCCCGCGTGCCTTAGCCGGTGAAGAAGAAGAGGCGCGCACAAGAGTCGTCGCGAAGAAGATGAACAAGATACTGATGGTGAGGAAGAAGAAGAACAGGATCAGGACGAAAAGGTAGACTGGTACCCGTGTTTTTGCGTAAACGCGAGACCGGGATTCCGTGAAGCTTCGCGGCATTGTTTACGAGCTTTCTGGCACTTAGATCGCCATTTTGAACCGACAGCTTATTACGCATGCGATCTCGTATTTCCAAGGCTTGAGATATCTGGGCAAGATCTATCCTGTCCCAGGAAAAGGGGTTGGCTCCCTCAGTGTAAAAATTCCCAACTTGGACTGAAATAATCGACGAGAGAGGGAATTGGGAGGCAACTAGCGACGCCACGGTTAGCTTTCAACTGGTACCTAACTTATCAGAACCTCTCGACTTGGTTGCTGCCTGCAGAGAACGTACCGACTCGTCAAATGCGCAAAATCCGGCTGAAACTACCCCTTGGGGAATCTGTCGGAGGGGTCGCCAAGCTTTTACGGAGTCTACTTTACCCTGAGTGGCCCAAAAACTTCGTTTTCAAAATTCCCTGGCTTTTCCTTGACCAATTTTTCATTTTCCATGACCATTAATATTCAAATATAGGAATTTTAATCTTGTTTAATATAAAATCTTTAATAAACGGGATAAATCAATAACACTTTAGATTTAAATTTCAAATTGACAGATTTAGTTTAACCAAAAAATATGATATCTACAGTACAAGATGAATTCTCAATCCAAAAGGACGAATTCACAACAAACCAGTTGAATTTTCGACCAAAAAAGATGACTTTTTAAGAAAATAGTTTAAGGGGACATTCCAATGTGAACGCATGAAAAAAAAGCATATTTTCAATCATTTTTTTCTCGGAAACTATTGTGTATAATTGAACGAATGTTTTCTTCTCTTAAAGGTATGATCAAGAAGAGTGAAAAAATTGGTTTGATGGCAAAAAATATTTATTTATTTATTTATAAAATAAAACGCATGTGTGCAAAAAAAAAAGTTTTCTGTTGGCGCAGGTAATATTGCCTTTCTTGGTGATCCGAAACAGAAAATCGAACAAGTTTATTGATCTATGTCATCGCCTCTATGGCCCGAACCTCCACTTTTTTATTTCATGGAAAATTAACAAAATGACGGCGTTTATTGTGAAAGAGAGAGAAAAACAAAACTTTTGTGCACTATGAATCAGGTGAAACTATAAGTTAGAATCAAAATATCAACAACTTGGAGGTTCAGACGATAGCCATGATAGTGCTGAATATCGTGTTAAAAATTGAAGTCGATACGCCCGGTCATTTTTGAGAAATCACCTGCGCCAATTATATATAATGGTTCCCGAGAAAAAAATGATTGAAAATATGCTTTTTTTATGCGTTCACATTGGAATCCTCCCTTAATTCTCAACAAAATAATTAAATTTTCAACAAGACAGTTGAATTTTTAACCAGATTGTAGAATTTTTAACCCACAAGAATGAATTTTCAACGAAATTGTCGAATTTTCAAACAAGAAAGATAAAAATTCAAACAAAAACATTTGCATTTTCAACCAAATAATTTAACTTTTTAGAACACAGTTGAATTTTCATCAAAAAAAAGATGAATTTTTAACAAAGTAATTGAATTTTCTAATTACAAAAATGATTTTTAAATCAAATAGAATTTTCAACCAAAGAGTTAATTTTCCAGTAAAATAAATCAATTTTAAACAAAATAATGGGATTTTTAACCAAAAGGTTACATTTTCGATTTAAAAAAAAAAATAACAAAAAATATTAGTTTGCTGCCAAAAAAGACGAATTTTTACCTAAAAAATTTCAATTTTTAACCAAAACTGGAACAGTTACATTTCAGGTTAAAATATTTTATTTTAAACAAAAAAAATGAATTTTCAACTAAAATGATGAATTTTAAAATGAAATAGTCAATTTTTTAGCATAAAAACAATTCATTTTCAACAAAAAAAAAAGAATTTTGAACAAAATAATTTTATTTTCAATTAAAGTCTTGAATTTTCAATAAAGCAATTGTATTTTAAACAAAATAGTGAAAATTTGAGCCACATAGTTGAATCTTTAACCTAAAAAGATGAATTCTCAACCAAAAAGACAAATTTTCCATCAAGAAGATTAGTTTTCTACCAAAAAAGATGAAATTTCCGCTTAAAAAAAATCAATTTTCTACGAAAAATAAATTTTTATCCTTGTGATTGTCCTTTTATCCAAGTAGTTAAATTTTCAAAAAAATGCTCAACTTTCAACTAACAATCGAAGTTACATTTACAGTTTAAAGAAAAATGAATTGAAAAAAAAATAATTTTCAACTAAAATTATGAATCTTCAACTGAAACAGTTGAATTTGCAGTTTAAAAAACTACTTTTTCAACAACAACAAAAAACGATTTTTCAAGCATAGAATTGAATTTTCAAACAACAACAAAAATAACCAAAAAGATTAATTTTCAGTGGAAAAAATTATTTTTTAAAGAAAAAAAACGGATTGTTAACAAAAAGGTCCATTTTCAACCAAAAAAATACATTTTTAAGAAAAAAAAGGAAATTATAACCAAGAAGATTAGTTCACTACCAAAAAAGACGAATTTTTCACTAAGAAAGTTCAATCTTTAACCAAAACTAGAAAAATTACATTTTCAGTTAAAATTTGTTATTTTTAACAAAAAAAATGAACTTTCAACTACAATGATGAATCTTCAACTGAAATAATTGAATTTGTAGTAAAATTTTTTTTTCAACAAAAAAAAAGTTTTTTCAACAAAATATTTCAATCTTCAACCAAAGACTTGCATTTTTAGCAAAACAGTCGAATTTCGTACCACATAGTTGAATCTTTAACTTTGAATCTTCAATAAATGTTCAACAAAAAGTCGGAGTTACATTTATAGTTTTAAAATAAATTAATTTTTGATAACAAAAAAAGAATTTTTAGCTAAAATAATTAATCTTTAACTGAATGAGTTGAATTTTCAGTTTAACAACTAATTTTCAGCAAAAAAAGAATTTTCAAAACAAAAAAGTTCAATTTTCAAAAAAATAATTAAATTTTTAACAAAATTTGTAATTTTTGTAAATCAAGGATATTAATTATTTAAATTTTTTAAAATTTCTAATTCAGCTTTCACCGAAATAGTTACATTTTCATTTTAAAAAGACTCGATTTTCAACAATAAATCGAAGTTAAATTTTCAGTTAAAAAAAATGAGTTTTCAACAACAAAAGAAGAATTTTCAGCCAAAATGATCAATGTGCTTTTGCTCTGAAGCGCTCAAATCTTCAACTGAAATGGTTAAATTTTCAGTTGAAAAAATCATTTTTACAAAAAAAAAATCTTATTTTCAACCAAAAATATGTGCTTTCAACTAAAATTATGAATCTTCAACAAAAAAATTGATTATTGAACAAAGTGATTAAACCTTTACCCGAGTAATTAAAATTAGAACCAAAAAATATGAATTTTGAACAAATAATATAATAGTAGATATCTTAACCAAAAGTTTTAAATTAAAAATTAAAAAAAAACAGCTGAAATCAACGAAAAAAGTTGAATTTTCAAAGAAAATAGTTGAATCCTCAACTAAAGAAGTTTGATTCTTAATCAGTTTCATTTTTGACCAAGAAAGATGTAATTTCTAGCAAAATAGATGAATTTTTAAACCGAATAGACGAATTTTCAGCCAAAAAAGGTTCCAATTGAATTTTCAAAACCAAAATCTGATTATTCAACAACAACAAAAAATTGCAATAGCATCACCTTTGCTATCGTCATTACTAACAATAGTATTTTTCATTGCTCGTTTTGCGATTAAACAAACTGAGAATAATAAAATATCAAAACACTCTTAAGATTAATTTGAGTACAATCGAATAAAAAATGCCGGCCACTAACATTCGAAATTAAATCATTCTAAATTCTAATCTGTAGGCGTATAATTTGTTAAGAAAAAGAAAACAAAATTTCTAGTCGCAAATTATCTAGATTGAAACCAGCAGAGAAGCCTCCTCAGATTTATCGACGTTTCAGCTTGTTGGTGCATTTCTCTGATTAAATTAATTATTAAAGTAGTGTTGACGGCTTTGAGTTTAGTTCGCTTTTGCACGATTCGTAATTGATTTTAAAATTAGACAGGAAACGAGTAGCTTACTTCAAAGAAAATATTCTCTGACTAAATGAACATCTATTAGTTTACATAATTTTGAAGTAAAGTGTCAATTAAAGTTGAAGGTCTTCAGCTACTTTCCGGTATTATGAAGCAAACGTGACGGTTAGCTAAACATTTACTGAGATTTAGAATAGAAAAAATATTCTTCTGGAACTTTTAAACCAAATCTGAGCACTATTGGAGGAAAAAAAAAGATTAGAAGTTTTAGGGTGGAAAAACATTAAATTTAAAAGTTTAAGCTTTAACAATTTCAATTTGAATAGATGATAATTAGGGACTCATTGAAAAGTTATTATCGTAACTTTTAAAGTCAGGATGTGTGTCAAATCCACGGATGAAAATCCAAACTGAAAATTGCTCTAAGATTTGTTTTAAGTTGGGAAGGTTATTGCAGAAGGTAATTCTCTTTATTAATAGAAACGGTTGCTATTTACCTATATATTCCATAAAAAGACCCAAAAAATGAAGATCAATGAAGATTTAATGCACAGGAACGTATCCGACATTTCACCAAATTATAACTCCTAAATACGATTTTATGCTGTTAAATAATAAAACAATACAGTCACATCAAAAATTGAAGGCCACTTCATCATGCAGGTAGCCGCGAAAATTCATTTTCAAAATTTTCTGACTTTTCCCTGCTTTATCCCTAACCAATTTTTCATTTTACCTGATCATTTTTATATTTATTTAATTAATTATTAATTTTTATTCAAATAGCAGCTTTATTAATTAATGATAAAAATTAATTATTAATTAATATTCGAAGACCAGCTTTTTAATCTTGTAACATTTTTTCGTAGAATCTTTTATAAGCAAAATCAAAAAATTTCCATTTTTTTTTCTACCAAGAAAGATGATAGTTAAATTTTCTACTTACCAAAAATTACATTTCAACCAAATAGTTGATTTTTTAATCGCAAAAGATTAAACTTCAACCAGAAATGGGTGCACTTTCAAACGAATATTTATAATTTTTCCGAAGACAGATGCATTTTCCGCCCCAAAAGTTTAATTTTCAACAAAAAGATGAATTCTTAACCAAAAATGTAATAGTTGTTACAAGAAGTTCAATTTTCAAGAAAATAATGAAATTGTCAACAAAATCATTGAATTTTGATCTAAATAGTTATATTTTCAACAACAAAAATTGCATTGTGAACAAAAAATATAATACTTCATATTCCAACCAGAAAATATGAGATTACTACCAAAAGAAATGAATCTTAAAACAAAAAAAAAGACTTTTCAACGAAGAAGATTAATTTTCTACTAAAAAGGCGAATTTTTAAGCTAATAATGAAATTTGCAACTGAAAAAGATACATTTTTAACAAAAAATGTAAAAGTTAAACTGAAGGTAAAAAAATTAAATTCCAATGACAAAAAAAAACGCATTTTAAAGCAAATAGTTCAATTTTAAGCCAAAGAAATGAGGTTTCAACTGAAATGATAGATTTTCCAACAAGAAAATATAAATTTTCAACAAATAAAGATTTTCTATCCAGGCAGAAAACAAAATTCATCCAAATTGTTGAACTTTCAAGCCAAAAGATGAATATTCTGTAAGACAGTTGAATTTCTCACCCAAAAATATGAATTTTCAGCCAAAAAAAACTTAATTTTCAACCAAACAATTGAATTTTTAACCAAAGAGTTACATTTTTCACCAAATAGTTACATTTTAATTCAAAAAGTATTAAATTTCAAACAAATAATATCAGGATTTCACCCAAAAAGACGAGCTTGTAACTCAAAAAGATCAGTTTACAACCAAAAATAGAAAAGTTACATTTTCAGTTAAAAGAAACTAATTTTAAACAAAAAAAAAACAAAAGAAATATTTTTATTTAAAGTCAAAAAAGCTTGAATTTAACTAAACAGTTCATTTTTATCCAAAAAAGGTTACATTTCTGCTAAAGCATATGAGTTTTTCAACCAAAACGACGAATTTTTAAAAAATAGTTTCATTTTCAATTAAGCCAAATTATGGAATTTTCACCCAAATAATAAAATTTCTAATTAAAAATGTAATCGTCAAGAGGAAGATACTGCAAAAAAAAAGAAATAGAAATACAAGGCAAATAAATTTCTAACAAGAATACTATATCAGGGAATAAAATAATTTCAGGGTGTTTAGTGATCTGGAAATTTGAAATTCCCGGTTTTTTTCAGTTTTTCGGATTAAATCCCCCCCCCCTCCCACCAATTTCAAGAGGTATTTTAATCATTTTTTCCTAATCAACGTACAGAAATGGAGCATTTATCATAATACGCATATAGAAAATTTATTTCGTGAATAAAACAGTGATCTATTTATCACAGACTGAAGTGATAAATATTAATCGAAACTACATTGCCGATCATGATTATCACACCACACAGTTCATTTAGTATTAATCATATGGGAGTTAAAATTTCTTTCCGTAAATAGGTTCAAAGCTAGTAAAAATTTCAATGTTTTCGTGAAATTTAAATAAAATATAATATATTATATATTTTTTCAATATCCTAGGAACCATTTTAAAGGTAAATTTCTGTAAAATAGCACCAACTTATCAACATTGTTATGCACATTTTTTCTTGTATGATTCAAGTTGTCGAAAGTTTAAAAATAAAGTTGGAACAATTTCAATATTTTTTCTTCTGGAAGCAATCTTTTCGTAAAATATATCAAATAAATTATTATGAGGCTTCTATAAAATTTATTTAAAATATATATTCATTCGATTGTTTTTGTTGTTGTTGTTGTAAAGATGTCTTTTATGTTATTTTAATTTAAAGAAAACACTTAGATTTTCAGTATTCAAAAAATAACTTCCTAAATATAATTGCCAAGATGCCTTCATCCTGGTTTCTTAATAGAAAATTCTGATAGCTTTCAACCTATTGAAAAGAAAAAAATTTAATTCTCATATAATTAGCATTAAAAGAAACAGAAGAGTCAGAAGATGAAGTAGAACAAATGTAGAATTTGCGACATAAAAAAAAAACTTGCTATCCTAAATAAAATTCCCGGTTTCCCCGATTTCCCAGTCCGATAGAGACCCTAAAGTAAAACTAAGATTTTTACATTTTAAATTTATTGTCATTGACAGCAATGATAGTGCCTCTTATACAAAATTCCCTGACTTTTGCAAGATTTTCTTCAAAATACCTGACATACAAATTTCCTAGTTTTCCCTGACCTACACCAACAATGTATTAGTGAAAAATAACTTTTTTTCTGAATTTATAAATTAAAAATATATTAGCTCCTGATGAATAAAAAGTTGCAAGTACAAGAATATAGTTGTTAAATTTTAAATGATGTTTCGCAACTTGCTGGCCTCAAAGTTCCTATGGGATAAAATATAGGGACCAAAGGCTACTTTTTGTCACACTCATAGTGTACTTCTTTCGCGCTCAAAGGGTAACAAATTAAGGATGATTTCATAAGACTTCAAAACAATTCAATTTAAATTCAAAATAAATCAAATAAATCAGAAAAATAGTAAAAATCAAAAACATTTGATTGATTTCCGTTGAATTGGAATGAATTAAGAGGATTTTAAGGTAAACGAAAAGAATTCGATGAAATTCATAAAAAAAAAGTTAATTTAAGAATTTACGGTGAGTTTTGAAGACTTCAAGATGAATTAAACAAAAACTTGTTGAAAATCCATTGAATCAAGTAGACCTGAGTGAATTTAGAAGAATTTAAGAGAATTTACAAGAATTCAGTGTATAAATTAATGAAAATTCAGGGCGAAGTCCAAATGAATTGCAGAAAATATTTCAAGATCTCTTGAAATGTTTGAAACCCTAAGAAGTCCCTCACTTCTTCTGAATAAATTCTTTGAAATCCATTAAAATATTCGAGTTTTTGCGGGACGACTAGACGCAGCCTAAAATATTATAAAATCACGGGAAATTAAATGAAATCTGATGAGACTTCTTGAAATCCTGGAAAATGTATTAAAATACCTTGAGTGCTTTTAAAAACCGTTAAAATCATTGAAATCCACGGAAATCTTATAAAACCCCTTGAAATCTTTTAAAGTATCTTAAAAATCTTTACGTCCTTTAAAATCGTTCCATATCTTTCGAAATTCTAGGAAATTCTTTACAACCGCATGCAATTTTTTCAAACCCCTTAAAATAATTAAAACCCTTGGAAATCCTTTGCAATTCTGTAAATGTCTTGAAAATGCCTTGTAATCTTTTAAAATACTCAAAAATATTTCAAAGCCTTTGAAATCCTTTCAAACTTTTAAAATAAGCTAAGGATTTCAGGGAATCGTATAAAATTTCATAAAATATTTCAAATCCTTTGATATCTTGTAAAATCCCTTTAAATTTTTTAAAACTCTTGAAAATGCCTGGGAATCTTTTACAATACACTAAATATTTCAAATTCTTTGAAACCACATTAGATTACTAAAATCAATCAAAAAAATTGTTCCAATCTTTTAAAATAACCTAAAATATTTAAAATCTTTTGAAATTTTTTTAAACTCTTGAAAATGCCAAGGAATTTGAGAAAATACTTTAAAATATTTAAAATCCTTTGATAATTTTATCAATTGATCTTCAGGATCAATTTAATGAAAACTTTAAAAAATAGAAAATAAACATTGAATTAAGTAGAATTTAGTAAATTTAGAATAAATCAAGTGAATTGAAAAAAAATTCAAGAGAATTTATAAAATTCAAGAGAATTCGAAAGAATTTAAGATTAATTAATAAGAAATCTGATAGCTCAACATCTTTAAAATCCTTTAAAATCCTTGAAATCTTACGTAACCTTATAAAAATCCCATGAAATCTTCCGAAATTCTAGAAAATTCTGTATCCTTAAATATTTCAAGCGCTTTGAAATCCCTTCAAATTAATGAAATTAATCAAAAAATGTCTTGGAATCTTTAAAAATATCCTGAAATATTTCAAAAGAATTTAAGAAAATTCAGAAACATGTATAGACCTGAATTGAATACTGATTAAACCATGAGTTAATTTATTGAAAGAAAAGTGACTAATATGGTTTTTTCATTTAAAAAAGTGGCAATCCTGATTATTTTTTACAGTTACTTCTTACAGAAATTCCCTGACTTTTGATATTTTTTCAAAGTTTCATTGTGGGCTGCAAATAGGGTACCATAGAGACCAAATCTTGAAAAAAGGGTAGGGGCCTTAACTGAATCCAGGGTACAATAAGGGACATAGGGACCGGTCTGTGAGGGCTGAACGTGATTTCTCAAAAACTTGGGTTTATAAAACATATAATTTCAAATTTAACGAAGGGGGTTGATTAAAATTTCAGATATCAAATGATCGTACCTCTAATATCGCTCGAAGTTGATAGTCGTCAACGGCGGAAAGGATTTCACTACGTGTCAGTCTACCGCTCTCTTGAAGTATCTCTATGTCATCAAGTGAGTCTAAAATTTCAGCAACAGCACCTGAAAAACATAAATTGATTGAAAATAGGAATTATGCTTTCAATATTAAAATTGCGTTACGTATTTTCCCGGGAAGTCACTGCGAAGAGGAAACGCTGGCAATTTCAGTAAAGCTGACATAGTTACTTATGTAAGACTTGAGAGAACATTTTCCATTCCATGAAATTCATTTAAATGCCAATCAGATTGGATAACGGAGATGCGGAGAAATAGTCTCATCAAATTACTGCAAGTAATTAAGTAAAAGGAAAAGAAAAATTCTAGAATAATCATAAAGATTCATTTTTCTGAATAGTATCAACAGTTATTTAGCATGATCAGTAAATCATTAGAATATTGCCACGTAGAAATATATTATTGATAATAAATCGAGCTTTACATATTTATCTTTGCGAAGTAATGTTCCAATTCAGTGATCACAGTGGTTCAACAGTTTAATTTTAGGTAAAATAGGGGATCTTTTTTGAACAAAGGTGAACTTTTTTCTTATCAAAATACGAGCACAATGAACAAAAATTCATAAATTCAACACTTATGAGAAACGATAAATTGTGTTAAATTAAAAAAAAAGACTATTACAAAATTGGTGTATTTCATACTATAAAATAGGAGAAAAGAAAAGCAAGGCAAATATTTCGGATAATTGATGTTGATTGACATCTTCACTTTAGAATTAATTTATCATATTTTCTTATAAATAATCAAAGGGTTGCATTTTTGTTAAAAAAATACCAATTACCGACGAAAAACACCAACATGACCTAAAATTCTCTTACCAAAAATCAGATCTCTAAAAAAAATAGCTTTTCTATGATTTTTAGATTCAAAATAATATTACTAAGGATGTTATTTCAAAAAATAAAAACATAATTTTCAATCTCACAGAAAACCTTTATTGTAACAATGTTTTTTGCAACTGAATTTGTTCTTAATATCGCTTCATACGACTTTTTGAAAAATAGTCGAATTTTAATAAATGATGGTTTATTTTTTCGAGGAAAACTTTCTCTAGATTCTATTATTTACTTCTTTGTCAAAATTAGAAACAGTAGACTTATAGAGAATGTTTTCCCCGAAAAAATAAGCCATGATTTGTTAAAACTTGTAAATGTTTTCAACAATTGGTAAGAAGCGATAGTAGGAAAAAATTCAATTATCAAAACTAGCGTTGAAATAGTTATTTTTTCGTAAGTTTTAAACTTTTTTCATAAAAATATTGTTTTTTTTTCTTTCATAATGACTGGTAATATAATTTTAATTCTTCAAATAATAGAAAACTTTTTTTTCAAATACGCAATTTTTGGCACGAAAGCTACCTTAAAAGGTTTTAGAGTGTCTACTAGACGAACTATGTATTTTATATTTCCGATCATTTCCTGGTTAATTTTTTATTTTCACTGTGTGGCAGTTATACTTCTTTTTGAAATTTTATATGTCCTAGCTCAGGATTTTATTTATTTTTTTAAATTTCCTCTTCCATGTCAAAATTAAAGTTCTTTTAAAAAGTTCCCTGTTCCAACTCAGATTCATAATTCTTTTCGAAAATTCTCTGTTTCAACTCAAAATTGCAATTCTTTTAGAAAATTCTCTGTTCCATATCGCAGAATTATAATTCTTTTCGGAAATTCACTGTATCAAATAATTATAATAATTCTTTTAAAAAATTCCCCGTTCCAACTCAAAATTTTCATTCTTTTGGAAAATGTCTAGTTCCACGTCACGCAATTACAGTTCTTTTCAAGAATATCTTATTGCAACTTAAAATTGTAATTCTTTTGGAAAATTCCTATTTCCATGTCAGGAGAAATACAGTTCCTTTCGAAAATTTCCTGTTGCAACTGAAAATTGTAATTCATTTGAAAAATTGCCGGATCTAAGTCAGAATTATAGTTCTTTGAAAAAATTTCCTGTTCTAAATCAGAATAATAATACCTTTCAAAAATTCCACATTCCAACTCAAAAGTTTGAATCTTTCGGGAAATTCTCTGTTCCATGTTACAATTAAAGTTCTTTTCGACAATTTTCTATTCCATCTCAAAGTTGTAATTCTTTTGGAAAATGCCATATACCAGAATTATAGTTCTTTTCGAAAAATTTCCTGTTCCGACGGAAAATTGTAATTATTTTGGGAAATTTCTTATTCTATGTCGCAGAATAATAATTCTTTTCGGAAATTCCCAGTTCCAACTAAAAATTGTAATTTTTTTAGAAAATTCCTTGTTCCATGTCGCAGAATCAGTTATTTTCGAAAATTTCCTGTTCCGACGGAAAATTGTAATTATTTTGGGAAATTTCTTATTCTATGTCGCAGAGTAATAATTCTTTTCGGAAATTCCCAGTTCCAACTAAAAATTGTAATTCTTTTAGAAAATTCCTAGTTCCATGTCGCAGAATCATAGTTCTTTTCGAAAATTTCCTGTTCCGACGGAAAATTGTAATTATTTTGGGAAATTTCTTATTCTATGTCGCAAAATAATAATTCTTTTCGGAAATTCCCAGTTCCAACTAAAAATTGTAGTTCTTTTAGAAAATTCCATGTTCCATATCGCAGAATCATAGTTCTTTTCGAAAATTTCCTGTTCCGACGAAAAATTGTAATTATTTTGGGAAATTCCTTATTCTATGTTGCAGAATAATAATTCTTTTCGAAAATTCCCATTTCAAACTAAAAATTGTAATTCTTTTAGACAATTCCTTGTTCCATGTCGCAAAATTATAGTTCTTTTGGAAAATTTCCTGCTCCAACTGAAAATTGTAATTATTTTGAAAAGTTCCCTATTCCACGTCAGCAGAATTATAGTTCCTTTCGAAAATTCTCTGTTCTACCTCAAAATTGTAACTCTATTAAAAAATGCTCTGACCATGCAAAAATTATAGTTCTTTTAAAAAGTTCCCCGTTCCAAATCAAAATAATCATTATTTTTGAAAAATTCCCGCTCGAACACAAAATTGCAATTCTTTTGGAAAATTCTTTGTTTCGTGTCAAAATGATAGATCTTTTGAAAAATTTCGTGTTCCAACTAAAAATGGTCATTCTTTTCGAAGATTTCCTGTACCCTGTCCGAATTATAGTTCTTTCCGAAAATTGCCTGTTACAAATCAGAATCATAATTCTTTTTGAAAATTCCTCGTTCCATGTCCGAATTATAGTTCTTTTCCAAAATTCCCCATTCTAACTAAAAACTTCATGAATAATGAAATGAAAATGAACAAAATTTCATAATTCTTTTCGAAAATTTCATGTTCCAACTCAAAATGGTCATTCTTTTGAAAAATTTCCTGGTCTATGTCAGAATTATAGTTGTTTTCGAAAATTCCCTATTCCAACTGAAAATTCCCTGTTCCAGATAATTATTACAGCTTTTATGCTTTTATTTAGAAAAGTAAATGTTTCATTCAAACAAATACATATTTACAATATCAGCTAAATACTTATTTACGAGTTTGAGTGTATACCGGATTTTAAGATTTCAAAGAATTTGAAGACTTCAAGATATACAAAAAATTGCAAACAGCATTACTTATGTGATCACAACTACCTTAAAATATTTTATCTCATGAATAAATATTGCATACCGTTAGGTTTAAAATTTGCAACTCAAGAGATGTTACTCATTTAGGAATGATTTAATTAAAAGCGAGTCTTTATAATGAAGTGACTTGCACTTGGCATGAAATTCACGTGAACTAAAAAGCATCTTGGCTACACACCTGTTGTCGTGACTTCATCGTCACCAATTTCGAAGTAACTATCACCGTTTGTTTCTGAATAGTGTGTGTGCCACCTCGAAGAGGAAACAGCTACTTTCGCAGAAGCCTTCAGCTTTCGTCTCGCGTTGAACTTCTTAAGTTCTTCTATAGTTTCTGCTAAATGTATTCGTGCAGCACCCTTGTCACGATCCTAGGAAAAGAAAAATTAATGCAAATTATTTAGTTTGTTCAAAGTTCATATTCCAGAATGTAAAAAAGAACAAGGGTCTGAAAAAACAACTTCAATTTTGAAGGAAAGCGACTCTTAGTTACTTCCAAATCAATTAGAAAGTAAATAAATTTGAAATTTGAAGTTATGTGTCCAGACTTCACAGACCAAAATGCTCTTAAAACAGGGGAAATAGGCTGATTTTTCACGAAAATAGGGGAATAAATTCTTTTAAATAAAATTAATGTAGGCGATATTATTCCTAAGATTTCAAGACCTAATAGATTGCATTTTTAACTAAATAGTTCAATTTCTAATAAAAAAAGATTAATTTTCAACCAAATAGTTGAATTTTCAAGCTAAAAAGTCGAATTATTAGAAAACATATGACTTTTTAACCCCGAAATATGAGATTTCAATGAAAAAGTTAATTTAAAACAAAAAAGATTACCTTTTAACAAAGCAGTTGAATTTTAGACAAAATAATTGTCAGCAGAAAAATTTAATTTTTAACCAAATAGTTGAATTTACAACTTACAGGGATAAATAATTATTAATCACATATGTAATCGAATTTTCATACATGAAATAAATTGAATAAATTAAATTTCGAAACTAAGAAAGAAGAATTTTCAACCAAGAGAGATGACTTTTCTACGAAAAAAAGAGAAATTTTCAATCCAAATGGTCGATTAAACTTCAACGAAAAAGAGATTGCATTTTCAACCACAGAAGATGGTATTGTAATAAAATAGTGAAAGTTTAACCAAAAGAGGATAATTCCGAACCAAAAATATAATAGTAGACTTTTCAATTGAAAACAATTAACTTTCAACCATAAGAACAAATTTTATATCCAAAAAGATTACTTTTTAGCAAAATAGTTTAATTTTCAACAAAATAATTCAATTATTAACAAAACAGTAACATTTTTCACCAAATAGTTCCATCTTCAAGGCAAAAGGACGAATTTTTTACAAGACAGTTAAATTTTCAACTCAAAAAGTTTAATCTTCAACCAAGATTTAACCAAAATACGATAACTCTGAACTAAAAATATAATATATAGTAGTAGATGAATTTTCAGCAAACTATTTGAATTTTTTACCAAAAAATATGACTTTTTGAGAAAATAATGAAAGTTTAACGAAAAGTGACGAATTCTGCAACAAAATTATAATAGTAGAATTTTCAATTGAAAATAATCAACTTGCAACCAAAAAAGATGACTTTGCTACCAGAAGATGAATTTTCAATCCAAAAGAACCAACTTCCCATCCAAAAAACATGACTTTTTCACCAAATATTTCAATTGTCAACAAAACAGTAACATTTTCAACCAAATAGTTCCATCTTTAAGGCAAAAGGAGGAATTTTTTAGAAGACAGTTAAATTTTCAACTCAAAAAGTTTAATCTTCAACCAAGATTTAAACAAAATACGATAACTCTGAACTAAAAATATAATATGTAGTAGGAGACGAATTTTCAGCAAACTATTTGAAATTTTGACCGAAAAAGATGAATTTTTGAGAAAATAATGAAAATTTAACCAAAACAGATGAATTCTGCAACAGAATTATAATAGTAGAATTTTCAATTGAAAATAATTAATTTTGAACCAAAACAGATGACTTTGCTACCGAAAGATGAATTTTTAATCCAGAAGGACCAACTTCCTTTCCAAAAAACATGACCAAAAAAGATGACTTTTCGAGAAAATAATGAAAGTTTAACCAAAAGAGATGAATTCTGCAACAAAGTTATAAAAGTAGAATTTTCAATTGAAAATAATTAATTTTCAAACAAAAAAGATCACTATTGCCAAAAGATGAATTTTCAATCACAAATAACGAATTTTATATAAAAAAATACGAAAGTTCAACAAAACAGTTAATATTTTTACCAAACAAGATGACTTCTTAACAAAATAGTTGAATTTTCAAAAAAATGATGATTTTTAACCAAAATACGTAGATTAATTCTGAACGAAAAATATAATAGTCAAATTTTAAATTAAAAAAAAACTTTCAACTAAAAGAGATTACTTCTACCAAAAGATTAATTTTTAATCCAAAAAAGATGACTTTTTAACAAAATAGTTGAATTTTCAACAAAATAATTCAACTTTTAACCAAATAGTAAAATTTTTAACCAAAAGAGATGAATTGTGAACCAACAATATTATAGGAGACTTTTCAATTTAAACGAAATAAACTTTCCATCATAAAAAATGAATTTTCAACCAGGAAAGAAAAAAGGTTACTTTTCTACCAAAACATGATTTTTCAATCCAAAAGAACTTATTTTTTCACCCAAAATGCGAAGGCTCAACGAAACAGTTAAATTTTCGACCAAAAAAGATGACTTTTTAACAAAATAGTTAAATTTTCGACAAAATAATTCAATTATCAACTAAATAGTAGAATTTTGAAACAAAAGAGTTGAATTCTGAACCGATAATATAATAGTAAACTTTTCAACAAAAAGAATTAAGGGAGTGGTCACACATAACATCACTCTTGTGGGAGTGGGGGGTATGGGTGTACTTCCGAAAAGGACATATGTCCGATTTTCTTCGGGCTCCATGTACTTATGTATTTTGACGCGCTGATTACGAATATGATAGTGAAAATTGGCGACTTGTCGATTTGCATGGTAAAAACCATGAAAAACCCATAAAAATCATGGTTTTTTGCGTTTATCTCAGCTAATATGCAAAATAACAAAACACAAATATAAATTGGTATAATCTACTTATCTAGCAAAGTAGACTCCAACATTTTCTATTTTCTTTCCGATTTTCAGTTTATAAGTAATTATAATTGATGCTAGTTATCTCTCTCTACGTGGTCTCAAATCACTATATTTAAAAATATTGATTAAGGACCATGTAGTAAAAAAATAACATTAATTATAATTATTTGGTCGAATGTTCAACTCTTTCCTTTCAAATTTATTTCTTTGTTTTAAGACTCACAATTTTAGTTGCAAATTCATCTCTTTATTTCAAGGTTCAATTTCTTTGTTAAAAATCCATTTTCTAAGGCAGGATTGATTCACATTGCATTAATGATGAGTCCGGCGAGTCAGTCCGGGTCGAAAAATAAAAAATTTCATTTTTATTTATAAAAAAATCTTTTAAAATATTAATTGCAGAACAAAAATATATATTATCGACTCTAATGCCAATTAAAAAATCTTCTTTACAATTTTAACCAGTTTGTTGAAAATTCGATTCAAGTGGTTGAGAATTGACATTTTCAATTGAAGATTGATCTATTCTAGTTGAAAATTCAACTACAGTTCCTGAACCCTGCACATGCCGCGTAGCTCTTGACAAGCCTACCCGCGACGCGGCGTCAATTCTCGAAAACGATAAATCCGGGGACGTTAAATCCGAGTTCGACTGTATTTGCTTGAAAACTCATATATTTTGTTGAAAATTCGTCTTTTTTGGTAGAAAATTAATTTTCTTGGTTGTAAATTAAATCTTTTTGATTCAAAACGTAACAGTTTGGTTCAAAGATAATCTTTTTGGTTGAGGAATCATCTATTTTGCTGCAAATTCGGGTTTTTTGGTTGAATTTAACTGTTTTTTATTTCAAATTAAAATATTTTTGTTTGAAATATCAACTATTGAATGTTTTGTTAAGAAATCATCTTTTCGAGTTGAAAATTCAACTGTTTTGTACAAAATTCGTCTTTTTGGCTTGGAAATTCAACAATTTTGTAAAAAATTAAACTATCTGGTTGAAAATGAACTTCTTTGTTTGAAAGTTAATCTCTTTTCGTAAAAACTTCATCATTTTTGGTCAAAAATGCAACTGTTTGGTGAAAAGTTTTTATATTTTGCTGAAATTCCGTCTTTTTTGGTAGAAAGTTAATTATTTTGGTAGAAAGTTAATCTTTTTGGTTAAAAATTATTCTTTTTGGTTAAAGATTAAACTATTTAGTTGAAAAGTACTATTTGCAAATTTAACTACTATTTAGAACATTAACGGACTTTTTGAAAATTCAACGATTTTGTAGAAAATTTATGTATTTTGCTGAAAATACGTCTTTTTGGGTAAAAAATTAGTTCTTTTTTTGTTGTTGAATTTAAATGGTAGAAAATTCGTTTTTTTGTTGATTAAAAATTTATTTTCTTGTTGATACTTCTTCATTAACTCTTTTGTTGCAAATTCGCCTTTTTGATATAAAATTAATCTTCTTGGTTGCCAATTTATCTTTCTATGTGAAAAATTCAGTTATTTGTTTAAAAATTCAACGATTTCATCAAGCCATCTTTTTTGGTCGAAAATTCAACTGTTTTGTTGAAAATGCCTCCTTTTGGATTTTTTTTATAGTAAAATTTTTATATTAAAATTTATAGTAAAATAGTCATGTTTCTTTCTATTACTCTATTGGGTACTTACTATCTCCTTCGGGAAGTATTTTGTTTCTGCTAGATAAGATACATGATTTTATTACGTCCTGGACTTCTGGATCCTCTCTGCAAGATAAATGCAATTTCACTTACAAGAAGAAAAAAAATGGTGTTATTATAGATCCGTACTACAAGAAAACAGAAATAATACGAATAAAAATAAAAATATGGGTATATGTTACTCATGTGAATGGAATCGAAGTAAGTGCCTTCGATAATTGTAGCTTTTTGTTGTCTTCACATTACAGAATTTGCAATTGATTTTTTTATTTTCAGAATGCATTTTCTTAACGTGATTGTCTCGAATGCTTTCGTACTTGAACTTTTTCTTACATTTTTCGCACGTGTATGTAACTTTACCTATGAAAATAAATTGAAAAATTTAATTGTATATCGTCACTTTTCCATATTTTTTAGTTTTAATTGTGTACTTACTATTTATGGATAAACAACTTACCTTCGAATACCATTTGGCCATTTCTTGGAATTTTCGGATGTTTTTTAGTCATATGACGCTTCTCCTGGCCTTTAGACTTGAAAATTTGGTTGCATTTATCACAAGAGTATGAAGCAGAAGCTAAAAAAAAACAATTTTGATTACAGATTGTTACATGATATACATTTATGAATTATATACTTTTTTTCAAAGTTATACTGCTAATAATAATAAAATCATTTATTTTTCGAAATTGTTATAAAAATATCATACCATTAGATATTATGTGGCTATTTCCGATTTTTCCCGCAGATTTTAGAGCTTTTTGATCACTTATGTCTTGAGGCTTTTCTAAATCTGCTGTGTCTAGATTCTTCTTAATATCCTAGTAACAATAACATCAGAAATAAAAGTTTGCCATCTTAAAAACTTAATTTTGTTTATTTCAAAAATAAGCGTAATTTTAATCAATTGAAATTTTTTGAACAATTTATAGTAATTGAAAATAATACTTCAGTCTCACAAATTTTTTTTAACATTGAAATAACTGTGCATCTTTGATAGTAGGGTGGGTCGAGAATAAACCATCCTGATATTCTAAATCGATATAATGCGAAAAAGTAACTTATTGGGATCCTAAAAAAGTATAATTATAATAAAAAAGTATGATAGTTTGGTTAAAAATTTTTTAGCATGTGTAGGATTTTTAAGCATAAAAATACGCTAGAAAAAATTATTAAATACCAAATTTCTATGCTAAAGAAGCCGACACAAGTTTAGAGAAATTTTTAAATCACAAGTTATAAAGATAATTTCATTAAATACAAAAATCCAAATTTTTTAATTGGCTAGACATATTTCCAATTCCTGGGTCTTAGCGATTTTTTCCCCAATGCACTTTTGTCACTGAAAACTATTCAAGTACCTTACAAAAATTGTCTCCCATTTACACAAGATTTTTTTTCCGAGAATGAGTGAATTTAATAGGAATTATCTATTAGAAAATGAGTGATTAAAATCCACAAGAAATTGGGAAGACTATTTTCACTTCCCAGAATGTAAGAAAAAATTGAAATTGTAGAAAATTTAAAATCTGCAAACAAGATATTTTGAAAGATTTCTTTAGCGTTCATATCGATTTCTAATTTTAGAATTTTTTACTTTTGGCCCACCCTATTGAATAGCACTAAAGTCTCTAAAAATGAAAGTGTTAAAGTAGTAGTAGCAGCAGTAACAGGGTGGCCACTATTTTTAAAATTTTCGTCTCCTATGCTTTCTCCTGGTTCTCCAGATAAATATTCATTATTTCTCCCGACTTAGAAAAAAATATACTTTCTTTGCGAAACCCACAGTTTTTCACATACAAGGTCAATGCGAAAGTCGATAAGCACCAGAAAATTTTGTTGGAAAAAAATCTATTGACTCGAATGATATAATAAGTACGATAAGGAAATTTTTGTAATGCAATAATTTATGAATATTATATTTTAAACATTTTTGAAACAATAATTAATAGTTAATAATTTAGAATTGAAAGAGCAATTTAATTAGAAAAAGGAGTTGAATTAAATAATTTCTAAGTCAAGATGCTGAATATTAAACAATTTTATTTTTAATTGAAGAATCGCGAAATCGAATGATTTTAGATTAAAATTTCGAAAATTGAATTCAAAGCGATCAAAATTTGACAATTTGAAATTGAAAACTAAAATGAATCTTTCAAAGTCAATGTTCCTGAAAGCATAGAATTTTAAATTGTTATTACATTTTATATAGTTATTCTAAAAAACTTTCAAAATAAATAGTAATTTTAAATGGGAAACATTAAAAATGAAAAAATTTCTACTTCGGAACGTTGAAACTCAAACGAATGCGAACTTCACTTAAAACTGAAAAAATGGTAGTCAACAAAAATTGTTATATTAAAACTTTTTTATATTGAGACCCTTTAAATGTTCAATTATTTGAAGTACATTTAAATCACTTAAAAATATATAATTTTTAAATTGCTAATTATACTTTCCAAAATTCAACCAATTATAATTGCCAAATTAAACCCTACGAAAGGCAAAAATTTAGCGTTCAGCATGAAAATTCAGAACTCTAAAATTGTAAAAATTTTAAATTACCGAAATTATTAAATTACTGATGTATAAAATTTTTTTAACACTTCCTTTAGAACTATTATTCATTCTTGAATTTTTCGAATCAAATATTTTTCAATTTGAAATTATTCATTTGTTTTAATCTTCAACTAAAAATGGGGCAATTTTAAGACATTAGGTTGAAAATCAAAAAATGAATACAAAAAAAAGATTGCTGTAACATGATTCCAATTATTGAAATTGTACAATTTTAAGCTTTTCAATTCGAAATTGCTTTATATTTATATCTACAATTATTAAATTCAAACCTGACTATCAGCGCTTTTAATATGAAATTTTGATTGCCCTGACATTTTAAATATTTGAGGCACTGCAAATGACAACTAGGTAAGGCCCAAAAATGAAATTTTACAGGACAAATCAAAATAGGTTTTCTGTGCTGGGATTAAAAAGTAGAAAATTCTGAGAGAATTATGGTCCTTGCGAGCTATACTTTCAATATATATAAACAGTAAAAAAAATTTCAGAGTAGTGTGGGGGGGGGGGATGGGACTTACCTAGTTATCATTCTCAACTATTTGAAAATGCATTTTTTCATGTTTTAAATGTATAAAAAAATTCAAAAGTGTTAGAAAATGATCTTTAATTATAAAAAAAAACAGCACACGTGACAGAAAAGATAAGTTTAATCCTCCTCATTACTTCTGGGTAATAGGGAGGAAAAACGAAATGGGCTTCACCCAGTTGTCATACTCATTTCTCTACAACCAGTGCCTCATTTGAATTTGAAACTACATTATATTGCGAAATTTTTAATTCGAAATCTCCAAAAATTAATGTAAAAATTATTTTCCAGAAAATGATTAAATGGTTTTAGAATTGCGCAATCAAAAATATAATTTTAAATTAAAATTATTATAGAAATTTCGAAGGTAAATATATTACTAATAAATATCACATCATGTAGTATCAAGTGACATTCAAAATAACTGGATAGATTTTTTTTATTAAAAAATGTGATTTCTGTAAAAAAAAATCATTGTCATTTACACAGTTCAAAATTGCAGAATTTAAAATATTGTGAGAAATATTGTGAACCTTTCCAGTGTAATTATTCTAAACACTTTGAAAATTATATGCTTCCTAATAGAAAACTTTAAAAACTTACAAAACCCGCGAATGATAAAATACGGGAAATCTCCGGGTGCAATATTTCTCTCCCGATTTTCCCGGTTCTCCCGGGTGGGTGGCCACCCTGAGTAATAGTAGTATTAGTAGTAAAGTCAGATTTGTATACTTTATGACAGGCTTCAGTTTCTTCTGTCTCCTGTTTGTTTGGTTTTCGTTTCTTTGCAGAATGTTCCCGACGTACATGGTATAAAATCGATTGCCTATACTTATATTTTTTTTCACATACATCGCAGGTATATGAACGATAATGTTGTTTGATGGTCTGAAAAACTTTTTCCTTGTTTCCAGCTTCTGGAGCATTTTTCATCTCTTTTTTGTCTAGATATGACGTTTTTTCTTTACCTAACAGATCCTAGTTGAAGTAATATTAAAATTAAAGTGACCAAAGAATAGCCTTATAAAAATCGAGAGAGAACTGCCATTCCTTTTGTTTATTTTCAGAATGATTTTTGGAATTGATTTATGTAAATCTAAATTCTTGTTAAAATTATGATATTTTTTAATGTAATATAGCTACTTATTTTCTATTACGCTTTTTAGAAGAATTTCTTGTCCTCTTTCAAAATCTATCGCAAAGTTTCAAAAAAGTTCAAATTTGACAAAGTTGCAGCGGTTTTTCTGAAAATATTCAAAATCAATCTACTCAAAAACCCTACCGTTTTTTTCTCTGTTTTTTTTCCAGATTGGTCGTAATATAAAGAGTATATTCCATGAAGTTTTTTTTTAAATGTAAAACGGAAATTTCCGTTTTTTTGCCAAAATGTCACATGAAATGAAAAAAGTCCAAGGAGCAAAATTGCTACTCTAAAAAAGTTCTAGAAAATTTTCTCTTGACACATTTTTCTATCTAGCGTTATTTTCGAGATTTTGCGAAACTATTTATGAAATTCTTCAAGATTTATTTTTTTCTCAACAATGCAATTTTATAGTGAGATGAAAACCCAAAAACAGGGTGTCTAGTCAAATCCTGGAAAAAAATTCTCTCACAAATCATGGTTTTTTTTCAAGTATTTCAAGTTTTTTCCAGTAAGGTTTTTTTCAGATTGTAGGGATTCAATTAATATGTTTAACTTAGAAAGCTTTAACAAATTATATTACAAGATATTCTTAAATCTATTTGTATCATTAAATAATTAAATAATACTCAGAACATAATTAATAATTTCTTGAATTTGTCCCTAAACTCGATGAATTTGAATAATAATTCCAACTTTTCAAATAACAACATTGCATTCTCAACAAGATAGATAAATTTTTAACCAAATAGTTTAATTTTCATACAAAAAGATCAATTTTCTACCAAAAAGGCGATTTTCAACAAAACGCATGAATTCTCAACCAAGCAGTCGAATTGTTAACTAAAAAAGATCAATTTTCAACCAAATAGTTGAATTTTGAACTAAAAAAGATCAGTTTTCAACCAAAAATAGCATAGTTAAATTTTGAGTTAAAAAATTGATTTCAAGCTAAAAAACAACTAATTTTCAACAAAATAGTTGAATACAGTAATATAAAATTACGTTTACAAACCAAGAATCATTGTTATTCAATTTTGTACTGCAATTAAAAAAAATAAGTACGCTCTTGACAAAATTCCCTGATTTAATAAAAAAAATTCCTGACATTATCAGGTTTTTCCAGGCGTATACAAATTCCCTGAAAATTCCGGGTTTTCCAGGTAGGGTAGACACCCTGAAAAAGGACATCATTTAATAATTTCAATAACGTGTTGATGGAAGAATAATAAAATAACAGGGCTCCCAGCACAAAAGGAGCTCAAAAAAGGAAAAATAGGGTAACTTTCTCACGAAAAAGGGGAACACTAGGGGAAATTTTTTTTTCGTGGTGTTTATAACGTTCCAAAATCGCAAAAAAAAAATGAAATCCCAAAAATCCTAAATTACGACAACAGTTTTTTCCGAAAAAGCAAAATGATAAAATGTTTCTTTGGTTCAAGCTGAATAAATTTCATGTTCGACATATTCAACTTTTTTAAAAATGTGTGCATATGACTCAATCCAAAAAAACATGTTTTTGCATTTTCAAAAAATTTGTTATTGAGTACAAAATTTATTTTTAAATTTCGTATTTTTTTATTATTGTTCGCTAGTAAAAGCTGTAAATATAACAACATATACTTAATATAACATATAATTAATAACAATTTGACTTATTTTATCACTTTCACTCCATCCTACTCTTCAGTGCTCTTAAACTCAAATTAAAAATTGCTCAAGTTAGAACATATGACATTGCAGTTGATGCATTTGCAAATATTTCATTTCTTAATTATTTATTTAACTTTGCACATTTCAAATAAAAAGTGTTCACCTTCTAATACTTATTTAAGAAGCGAGTTAAAAAATACTATATATTTTGTAACTGTTCCAATTTTACATTGGATAACAACTACTGTCTCCAGTTTTCACATTTTCAACATGCTTTAAAATGTTTCAGCTTCAAAATTTTTTTTGAGTATTTTTAATGGTTCAGCACTTAATTTGAAGAAATTACACACAAATAACTTGAAACCCGTACTTCATTTATTCATAAATAATTTATTTAAGTGCTATAATTGCTTTAATTATTATTCAATAATGGGTACACTTACTAATTTCAGAGAATTTTCGCGTAATTCAAATATTGTATTTTCAAATATCGTATATTTAAAGAGAATAGGGGAAACAGGAGAATTTCCAGAAAAAAGGGGGAAACTAAGAACAAAAGGGTAAGACTGTGCACCCTGAAATAAGTTAGAAATAATGAAGAGGATCTATTATTTACAAAATACAGACTTCAAAGGAAAAAATTGGATGCAGAAGTTAAAGAAACTAAGATTATGTTTTGTTTTTTATGACGCCACAAAGTTATATCCTTCAGAAGAAATAAATTATAAAGGATTTTATCAAAATCTTCGCAAAAATCTCGATAATAACGCGAGATAAAAGTGCCAAGAGACATTTTTCTATAACTTTTTTAGAGAAACAATGTTGTTCCTTCGTCTTTTTTTTATATCTTGTGTCGTTTGGTCAAAAATGTAAATTTTCGTTTTTCAGAAAAAAATTTCTCTCTTGAAGATTCGGGCACAGGGCAGACTATATCGAAATATACTCTTTACATCAGGACGAATCTAAAAAAAAATCAAGAGAAAAAAAAGGTGGGGGGTTTGAGAATATTTTCTTTGAATATTTTCAGAAAACCGCCGCCATTTTGTAAATTTGAAACTTTTTAAAAATTTGCCAACGGATTTCGAAAGAAGAAGTTAAATTCTATCAGAATCAGAAATAAATAATGAATAGATATATTATTAGACTGAAAAATATCACAATTTTTTTATACTTATAGGGTCCACAGCGCAAATGTAGTTCAAAAAAGGGGAAAAAGGGTAATTTCTTTACGAAAAAGGGGGAAAATAGGGCAAAGGTTAGGAATTTATTTTTAAATGTAGAAAAGAGGTAACAATATTTTTATGAGAAATTATATATTTCTAAATAATGGTTAATTATTTTTTAGTAAATTCTGCCATTAAATCATTTATTTTTTTAAATTGGATATACTTAGGTCGTTGGAAATTCATTTACAGTGATATAACAAAGTCAGATGAAAAATTGAATTTTTTTAAATAAACAATTTTTATGTGTTTAAAGACGTCCTCATAATACAAATTTTTTTTCCTTCCCGAAAAATGGGAAAAATAGGGCAAGAAAAAATTAATTTTGACATGTAGAAAAGAAGAAACAATCTTTTTATGAGAAATTGTAATATTTTTTAATAATACTTAGGTTCAATCCATTCACAGCGATATAAAAAAGTCCGATAAAAATATAATTTAAAAAAAAATTATACGTTTAGAAAGTTCCTATAATCAAGAATATTTTCTGTCAAAAAATGCCAAAATTAATGATTAAATGTCAGAAAAAATGGCTTTTCCATGATTTTAAGAATCAAAATGACGTTACCAAGGATGATTTCATACTAAATAAAAAACATTATTTTACTTTTGAAAAAAATTTTACTTTTGAGAAAATAATTTTTTACAACTTTACTGTTTCCAATTTTGAAAGTAAAATTTTCTATGGCTTAAATCCTTAAAAAAATTGGTTCAAGAATACTTTTTTTAAACAAATGACTATACTTGAAGATTATTTACTTAATTTAAAAATTGAAAATAGTAAAGTTGCCGAAATTTTTTCCACGAAAAAATAAGCAGACATATTAAAATTTAAGCATTTTAAAAATATTGGTAAAAATTGACAATAAGAAAAAATTCAATTAGAAAAACTATTGTTAAAATAATTATTTATTGTAAGTTTAAAACTATGTTCATAAAAAATAGTATTCTTCCTTTCATAGGATATGATTGATAATACCATTTTGATTCTTCAAATCATAGAAAACTTTTTTCCCCCAGAGACCTGATTTTTTGCACATCTTAAAACTTGAGGGACTACAATACTAATTTTGCATTTAAAAATACTTAGTTTGTACAGATTCAGCGAAAAAATATTTTAGCTTTAAAATTTTATTTAAATCCGGAATTTCAAACTTAAAATTTGTATACCTTATTAGAGCTGTGGGTTTCTTTGGCTCGTTTAGTCTCTTTGTATTCCAGTTCGTTTGGATTTTGTCGGATTTGCGACAACTCTTCCTTCAAATTTCTATTTTCTTTAATTAACTGTTCAATTATTCTCAGTTTCTTAGCCAATTCCTTTTCCATTGTCTCTAGTTTCTTCAGGAGTTCAGCCTTGCGGTTTTTGTATTTTAGTATCAGTTCGTTATTTTCTTTACGGCATACAGCCATTGATTTTTTAAACTCTTCGTATTCCAGGCAAGTGTTTTTGAGCTCTTCATTTTCACTCTTGAGTTTGTTGGACTCCGTAATTAATTTAACTATGAGAAAAAATAATTTTTTTAAATGGAAAAATGAAATAGAATATATAACAGGTATGCAGTCTTCAGGCTGACGACACTATTGGCACTTTTTGAAACTTTTTTTTAATGATGCAACTATTTAGTTGCTATTTTGTAAAAATGACACTAATGCTACTATTTTTTCAAATTGATCGCTAATTCAACTATTTTTTCACTTTTCAAAACGATTTAAGTCATTTTAAGAGATATTGCAAATTTTAAAATAATGTATGGGATTTTAAAGTATTTCAAGGGATTTGTAGGGATTTCATTAGAGCTGCGCGATTTTATAAGATCTCTCCGGACTTTACGGATTTAAAAAATTTCGAGGGTTTTAAAGGGGTATCAAAGAATTTCATGGGATTTTAGGGAATTTCTAGAGATCTTTGGAGAGAAAATGAAATTAATGAAATTCTCAGGGATTTCTAGGGATTTTTTAGGGTCTCAGAGGATTTCAAAGATTTAAACATTTTTAAAGGAATTTTGAAAGATATGTATTTAAGATTTCAGGATGTACGGGATTTCGAAAAATGTCTAGGGTTTACACAAGATTTAAAGGACTTTAAACATTTCAAAGGATATATAGTGTATTTTAAAATATTCCCAGGAATTTAATGAGATTTTAAAGCATTTCTTAAGATTATAGAAAAATTCATGAGACTAAAAAGTTTATAAGGAATTTAAAATGAGTTCAGAAGATTTAAAAGATGACGAATATTTCAAGAAATTTTACCATATTTGAAGGATTCATAGGGTTTCAATAGAATTTAATTGTTCTTAATAGATTTGAGTGGATTAAAAATACTTTAAGAGATTTTAAAGCTTTTGGGGTATTTTTAAATACTTCAAGGAAATTAAAAACATATTAAAGATTTAAAATCTTGCTTAAAAATTTTGTAACCTTCAAAATATATCAATTCAAGCTAATAAAAGTTTAATAATTCAATAATATTGGATAATCAGTTAGATGACATGGATTTATCATGTTTTGTTCAGTTACTCCTTAGTTTTACTTCTTTCAAATTATAGGTCCAAAATTCAAAGAGAGAAAATAGTAGAATATTCATTTTTAAATTTAGAATATGCAAAGATTGTTTATATAATTGTTTATAATGTTGGATGTTAATTTAACATCATCAACAATTATTTTCATCGAGGGTCAATATAATCTCCCCATTGAGTATTGTTTATATATTTTTCTTTTTAATCTTATTTCTCAATTTATCGAATTTATGCTAACTCTTGTTTTTTTCTTATCACGTTGTAAAATAACAAAGCGGCAAAGCTCTTTATTGTATATTTGAAAAAATTACCTCGAAACATTTAATGTTGTTCATTCTATTCAGAAGTGACGTGTAAAAATTGTGCATAAATAATAAGTAATCAATATATAGTAAATAATGCATAATAGCAAATAATAAATACAGGTATAAAATTCATATTGCCAAAGATTTCACAAAGATTTCAATGATTTCTCGAAGATTTCATAAAGATTTAAATAATTTCACAAATGTTACCAAATATTTCAAAAAATAAAAAATATTTCGCAAAATTTTCTAAAGATTTCACAAAGATTTCAGATACATTCAAAAGACTTCACGGAAACTTTAACGAGTTTCCAAAGATTTCAATAATTTCACGAATATTATCAAATATTTCAAAAATATTTCACAAAGATTTCGAATAGATTAAAAAGATTTCACAGAGACTTCAACGATTTTCCAAAGATTTCAATAATTTTACAAATATTACCAAATATTTCAAATATTTCACACTGATTTCCAAAGATTTTAGAAAGATTTAACAAAGATTAGAATGATTTTACAAAGATTAAAAAAATTTCACAAATATTTCGCAAAGATTTCGGATAGATATAAATATTTCACAAAGACTTCAATTATTCTACAAAGATTTCGGATACAATCAGAACATTTCACGGAGATTTTAATGATTTTTCAAAGACTTTAATAATTTCACAAATATTATTAAATATTTCAAAAATATTTCAAATATTTCGCAAAGATTTCGGATGAATTTAAAAGATTTCACAAAGACTTCAACTATTCAACAAAGATTCTGGACACATTAAAAATATTTCACGAAGACTTCAATGATTTCCAAAAGACTTCAATAATTTCACAATTATTATCAAATATTTCAAAAATATTTTACATATTTCGCACAGAATTCCAAAGATTTCAGAAATATTTCACAAAGATTTCAACGATTTTCCAAAGATATCAAAGATTTCAAATATTTCACATAGATTTTAAAGACTGCACAAAGATTTCTATGATTTTCCAAAGATTTCACAAAGATTTAATATATTTCGCAAAGATTTCGGATAGATTTAACAGACTTCCCAAAGGTTTCAATCATTTCACAAATATTTCAAATATTTCGCAAAGATTTTCTAAAGATTTTAAATATTTCGCAAAGATTTCGGATATATTTGAAATATTTCACAGACTACAATTATTTCACAAAGATTTCTGGTAGATTTTTGAAAGAATTCAAACGATCCGATGAATTTAATCATTCGGTTTCAGAGGGGGCAAATTAATACTTTGCGCATTCCTAGTCGATTTCTGGGGGGGGGGGGGCATTGCCCCCTGTGCCCTCTAAGCCTCCGCCGCCTTTGATTCCCTTTAAATATAAAAGAAGCAAGAAAAGGTAAGTGTTGCTAATTCTACTTTTTGAAGAAATGAAGTTTTCTTGAAACATTATGCTTTATCGCTTTTTTACACCAATTTCAGTGAAAAAGTGATGGGTTTGAAATTTTTACTCAAAAATTTAGAATAGTTGACTTTTCAACCTACAAAAATGCATTGTCAACCAAATGGTCGAAAAATTTTCAACAAAACAGTTGAATTTTCGACCAAAAAAGATAACTTGAACAAAATAGTTGAATTTTTACCCCACATAGATAAATTTTCTACTAACAGACGAACTTTCAACGAAATAGTTTAATTTTCAACTAAAAAAAGAGTTTTCAACCAAAAACGAAAACGTTATATTTTCAGTTGAAAAAAATTAATTAAAAAAAAAAAAGAATTTTCAAGCAGTCTAATTCAACGAAAAAGAGAAATTTTGAACAAAATAGCTGAATCCACAACCAAATAAAGAATTTTCAATAAAGAAGATTAATTTTTTACCTAAGAAGACGAATTTTCAACAAAAAAATTAAGTTTTTTAAACCGGAAGAGATGAATTTTCAACAAGAAAGTTAATTTTCATTCAAGAGAGATGAATTTTCAACCAAAAAATGGAAAAGTTAAATTTTCAGTTTAAAAAATTGATTGTCAACAAGAAAAAACGAATTTTGAAGAAGTTCATTTCAACCGGAAACGACGAATTTTCGACAAAATACATAGAATTTTTCAACCAAAAGTGGAATGGTTAAATTTTCAGTAGAAAATTAATTTTTAACGAAAAAAAAACGAAATTTTAACGAAATGCATAAATTTTTCAACACAGTAGTTGAATTTTATAACGAAAAAGACGAATTATCTACAAAAGAGTTAAATTTTCAACCCGCAAATATGTTTAACCAAACAGTTTAATATTCTACTAAATTGTTGAATTTTTAGCCAATAAGGATTAATTTTCAACCAAAAAGATTTATTTTCTACAAAAAATGATGAATTTTCAACAAAAAATGGAATAGTTAAATATTCAAATAAAAAAATTAATTTTTAACCAAAAAAACGAAGTTTCGGCAAAATACATGAATCTTAAACCCACTTGTTGAATTTTGAAGTCAAAATACGAATAATCTAGAAGACAGTTGAATTTTAAACCTGAAAATATTTTCAATCAGTGTTCTTTCGTACGAAATTGTTTAATTTTTAACTTTATTAATTTAACATTTTTTAACTTTTTTAATTTTTAAAGGGAAAGGGGATCAATTTCAATTAAAAATATCAATTTTTAACCTTGAAAGGAATAGGTACATTTTGAGTTAAAAAAACTAATTGTCAACCAAAAAACAAAAAAACAAAATTTCAACAAGAGTTCAAAATTCAACCAAATAATTGTATTTTTAACTAAAAATATTATTTTTTAACTCAGAAGATTAATTTGCTACCAAAAAAGACGAATTTTCAACAAAATAATTAAATTTTCAATTAAACAGTAATATTTTTAACCAAACGTGATGCATTCTGATCTAAAAATAGAATAGATATTATAGTAGACTTTTAACCAAAAAGAATAAACTTTTACCCAAAAAAGTTGGATTTTCTTATTGGTTTATATTAATTCAGTTCGCATTTAACTGGACAAAGGGGAAAATATTGAAAATATGGAGAACAGAATAGGTATAGGGGAAAGAGTATGAAGTCTCAAATATGAAAGTGATTTTCAAACTTTTTAATTTATTATTGAAATATACCATTGCAGGGCCATCTTTCACAAAACTCACAAACTTTGTTAAAAATATGGACGGCCCCTAAAAATGGTTTGGCCTACCTAAAACTTAAAAGATGTCTTTCTTACAGAAGGCCAAACTCAACGAAAAATTGGCAATCGTGAAAATCGAGTTTTATTTTTCAATCAAATCCTCGCCACTTTGTTAATTTTGATCTTTTTTCAAAATTTCCGACAGATTTCAAGTAAATGGATGAAAATCGTTAACTTCTGCAACACGTGATACCAACCTCTTTCTCGCTCTTTGTTTTTTTAAAAGAAATTCATGCAATTGAAAATGTTATGCATCGGGTCAAAAATACCCCCCCCCCCCTACAAAATAAATACGTAACGAAACACGAACTCCCTCCTTCTTTTTAATGTAACAACGTAGTATGTAAATTGTAAACACTCCCTTACCGGCGTCTGACTGCGATAAAGAGAGCACGTGTTTGAATCTCGTATATTTGTATATTTAAAGTGACTATAAATAAGACTAACTATTGTAACACTTACCCATACTTTCCATATTTTTTTTCATTGATAAAACTCAAGTTTTTATTGTATCTTTTTCTTTTTGCGTCTCAGCTATCAAGAAAACCAAGTTGTTCACGGGTTGTCGTTGGATCCTTGCTAGTCTTTCTGTGTGTTTTTTAGTGAAATAGTTCGCTTTGTTTACATCTCGCGGCGCTGACGTCGCCGATTCTGGCCGATGAATTGAAACGATTGAAACCATTGAAACCTCGGGTCCTCGGCAAAAAGAACGTTGAATCAACACAAGTTCTGCACTTTTTGGTTCATAGAATTCTATAGAGTTATTCTATTTTTAACTGTTTTTCTATTCCTCGGAAGCGCTGCAATCGCTACAGTGTCAACAAAAACTTGAAAATTAAATTCGGAAAGAAATAGAAAATAGTCGAGGTTATATTTTCTACACATTAATCTCAAGAAACTCAAAAGCTTCAAAGTGTCTTTTTTTACATCTAAATTCAGAAATTTTGAACAGGAACAAAAACGGAAAATTGCATTTGTTTAAGTGTCGAAAAATATTCAAAAACTGAATTCGGCAAATTTTGAAAATAATTATTTTCCTTTCAAAAATAATATATTATCGGCCCTGGACGTTTTACTGCTGTGGTACTTCAGTTTTCTTTTTACTAACTTCAATTTTCCAACATCTGTAGCCCATTTATTATTTTCTGCTTGCATTCTGATAAATTCAGTTTTTTTTTACTGCCTGTTCGAAATTTCTAATTGTAAGTTAGATTTAGAAATGTACATGTTGGAATCTGAGGTTGACACAAAGCAAATAAACATGACTATATTTTGATATTTCATTAGAATTTCATTTGTCACATTTTTGTTTTTGTTGGCATAATTAATGATTATATCTACTGTATGGTCATTATAGACTGTAGGGTGGTCTCCCCTATACATATTATGTGTTTGATATGTGTTTGGGAGGCTGAGTTTCTGGAAATTCAAAAACAAAATTGGTGATTTTAGCAGTGATGAGAAATAACTACTTCCTTTTATTTTTTGATAACGATAGCGGCAACGAACAAGGTCGGATCCAGACAATTATTTTAGTTGAAAATTCAACTGTTTTGTTGAAAATTCGTCTTTTTGTCTTAAAAATTCAACTACTATTTGGTCGAAAATTAAATTTCTGAGTTGAAAATTCGATTGTTTTGTAAAAAATTCGCCTTTCTAAATTAAAAATTAGTGTTTTTCAATGAAAATTTAACTATTCAATTTTTAGTTAAAAAGTGATCTTTTTTTTTTTTTTTGACTAAAAACTCAATTATTTTATAGAAAAGTTAACTGTGGGGTAGAAATTTAAACTGTTTTGTCAAAGATTGTTTTTTTTTATTGAACATTAATTTTTTCAACAGAAAATGTAACTATTCTATTTCTGGTTGAACATGGATTTTTTCAGATTAGAAATGCAACTATTTGGTTGAAAATTTATGTAGTTTGTTGAAAATTCAACTTTTTGGTTACAAATTTATGTATTTTGTTGTAATTTTTTTTAGGGGAAAAACTAATTTTCGTAACTAAAAATGTAACTATTTCATTGAAAATGAACTTTTTTGTTGAAATTTCATACTTCCGGTTTGAAAATTCAACTGATAAACAGAGAGATTAAGCCAAAGACCCGGTGTTCTCTATAGCGTTCGGTTGTTTTACCGTTTTCAAAAGTTCGATTTTTGGTCAACCAAACAACTATTTGGTTATAGATGTATGTAATTGGTTACAAATTCATCTTTTTGGTAAAAAAATAATCATTTAAAATTGAAAAATATTTGATTGAAAGATGTCAAGAATGAATAATAGTTCTAAATAAAGTGAAAATAAAATGTACATGAAAAAATGTTTGAAATTAAAAAGTTAAAAATTATATTGTTTAAAATTGGAATATATAAAAATTGAACTATCTAAAAGTGATACTTCAGTAATTGAATAATTTCTTTAAGTTTGAATAAACGTGGAATTTGCAATTCTTGCTTTTCATAAGTTTTAATGTTGCAATTCAGTTCGAAATAGTTGAATTTTGAAAAGTATAAATTATCAATTTAAAAATTGTTAATATTTAAACGATTTAAATTTACTCAAAATAATTGAAATTTTAAGGGGTTTGAATATAAAAATGTTTGAATATCAAGATTCTAGATAATTAATATTTTTGCAATTTTTAATGAAGTTCAAATTCGTTTAATTTTCAACGTTCTGTGGTGGAAATATTTTCATCATTTAAAATTACTTCATTTTGGACGCTTTTTAGAACACTTTAATTTTGAAAGTTTATAATTGAAAATTTTTCCATTTTGAGTGGTTAAAAATGACGGTGAATTTGTTTTTTTTATCTTAGAATCTCCCTTTGAGGTCATCAATTAGAATATTAGATGCACAGATTGCTCACACTGCACATAATAACAAATATTAATATCTTAAAATTACAAGGTAATAACATTAAAACAAAATAATTATACATATCATTGATGTATTTATTCAATATATTAGAATCTATTGAAATCAATTAAGTGCATTTATATATAAATTAGTAAAATTATTGTTCTAAACAACTTTTTTACCATGGGAAAAATTAAAAAATATTATCCTGGAAGGTAATAGTGTTATCCTCGGGTTTTGATTCATTGATGAAATTAATGGAAAATTGTAAAATGAATAGTGTAAAAAAGCCAAAAAATGAAAGTCATTAAACAGTAGTTAAAACTTCTTGAAAAATAATTGTGCTTCGTATGAATTGCTTTTATCGTGTCAAAGAGGATAAATTTGATACAGAAAGTTAAATATTTGAAAATTAAGGTTTTAACAATGATTATAGTATTTTCCCCATCTTTGATGTTTTATTATCATTCAATCCTTTTTTTGGTTCTTGAAGGATACCAAAATTTTTCAAATGACCAATTTCAAATACCACATCTTGAAAGAGTTTAAAGCTATTGAATTTAAGTACCCCACACTGAATCAATTTTAATCGCGCTTTTCTCTTTTTGTTGCAGAAATCAAGGTTCGCAATTAATTATAACTCCGATGGTGTTATATCGCATATCCTAATTGACTCTTATTTCACCACGTGACATTATTATTATTATTATTATTATTATATCATTAAGCCGTTTCCCTTTCGGGGTAGGCGTGAATTGCTCGGTGGTAAATTGTCCGCGACTGCTTATTAATTATTGTAACCATATTCAGCAGAAACCCTTGGTACAGGGACCCTCTATCCGCAATCCGAGGACGCGTTCGGTGGCTTTGTCATAGGCCCTTCAGTTCTATTCGAAAGGAATAGAAACCGAAACCGAAGATTATATATATATATATATAACAAGTATATATACTTGTTTGGTCGGTCGTTCTTCTTGCATTCTCTCAACATGCTCAAACCATCTCAACAAATTTCTTTCCCTCTTGTCAAACAGTGTTTCCTCTACACCACATTCTTTGAAAATCTTCTCATTACTTCTCCTTTTTTTTGGTAGGTCCAGGTCTTGATAGCGTACAACAACGTGGATGAAAGTATAGAATTATATATTGAAATGTCAGCTTTATTTGTTATATTTTCACTTCCGGTAATGAATCTGCACTGCCAATAACCTTCCTGCCCTCGTTTATTCTCCGGGCTGTCTCTCAATCGATCTTTCCGTCAGCAGAAAATAAACTACCAAGATACACGTACTTATCAACTTGTTCTAGCCTCTCATCGTCTAAGACAATGTAGCATACTGTTTTTTCACTCTTTCCTTCCAACACCATAATTTTCGTTTTGAATTTTTTAAAAAACGTTTTCGATGGCTAAAACCACAACCGTTGGTCAAAAATGGTTCGTTAACGAACACGTCCTTTTTTTAGGCCTTGAAACATAGTGCCGAAGGGCAATTCAATCTTAATATTTCTTCAAAATTTATCGTGTTCACAAACAACGACGACCAATATTAATACATTCTCATTGAGATAGGAATAGAAACATTAAGTTTATTTAACAATCCCTTCTGCGATTTTTTTCTTTTTCGCCTCAAAAGAATCATGAATCATCACTGAAATGATTGCAGAAGAAAAACGAAAGGTCAAGCTCTTTTGGATTAAACTCAATCAAAGCCTACCGTGACAAGTTATATTATGTTCCAAGATTCCAAGAGAAATGAAAATTTGCAAACCAGACTTCTCCATAATACACGTGTTGAGAGATCTAGAGAATCTAAATGATCCTAGCCTTGAGTGTCACCTGATATTATCACTAGATGCAGCGAGTTTGAGATGCTTGTGTTCAGCACTAAATCACTTATCGCTGGGGAGGAGGCTCGCTCTCTTGATATCTAGATCTCGAAGCTGGAATTATAGTCAGACGGCGAGATGGAGGATCGATGAGTCTACTTTCTACTCTAATCCACTGCCTTCAAGGAAAACAATTAATGACGTGCCGTTCCAGTTTGCCGATCGGCTTGCAATCCTGATTGGATCGAAGATATTCTATTTTCATCGAACGTGAGGGGTTAATGTGCCACGTGGAAAATTAGAAATTACGTCACCGGTGGTTTGCTAGTGAATGCTTTTCTGTTTTTATGTACGGAAACCCCTAATTAGGACAAGTGTTTCGTAAATGTAATCTATAACATCGAACAGCACAGTGCCCAGTGATTCTCAAATAATCAAATTACAAAATTATTTAAGATTTATATTTTAATTGCAAAAATCTTGCTTATAATTGGGCCGTACATAAATTTCATTACCAATTTTGGGCTACCCTCCCCCCACCTCCTCGTTAACGACCACAGTATTATCATGCCCCCGACTCTCCTAAAATAAAGTGGACGTTTGATAATTACGGATTTCACATTTATTCTGCGTCAATTTGAAGAAGGCTAAAGGGGTATGCTAGAATAGAAAAGTGTGCCAACAAATAGTTTGTGAGAAATGCATGATAATGAGTGGCAGTGGAATGAATGACGCTTGAAACTCAAGTGAAGCTCTTCGCCTGGGACATTTAGGAGTCAGTAGGGTACTGGCAGCAGCGATTAAAAACCTACAGAGTGATACATGGTAGCTGTAAGAAAGCATCCAGAGGCGACTGTTGTCACCTCCAACACTCGCGGCCGCTGCGTAAGCATAACAGCGGTAAAAGACAAACTGCAACCTACACCATGCTCCTAATTTTGCACCTAAAACATCATCGCAAATGATTTCATACATTGGGTTCAATTATCTAATCAAATTCACATCTCATCAATCACTTGACTTAGTCCGTGGCCATGATGCGAAACCAGGTTCTTTTCAACCTGAGAACAAGTTTGAAAAAAAATAATAATCAGCCCCTAATAATAATAATAATGAGCTTCAGGAGTTCAGACAGTTAGGCGCTCGGACTTCACGTTAGAGTTCCGGGGTTCGATCCCTGAGCCGGTACCTTCGAAAATTTTTTCTATGTACTTTCACCGAGGTTCTGGTGGTTCAGATGCCACCTTAAGCTGTAGGTCCCCTCATGATGCACTTGACTGTAACTCAGTCCGTGTATGATGGGGTAATAAAACCAGGCTTTGTCCGATATGTGAAAGTAGTCATACTGCTCTTATCAGATCAGTTGATTGCATCACAAAAAGTCGTCCGTGATTGATGACATATAACAGGACAGCCCCGTGCAGACCATTCAAAAAATTCAACTCTAACAAAAATGCCTTCGGAATATTGGGCAATAGCCATCTTAAGCCTGAGAGAAAAATGAGCTGCCTCATTTTTTTATATTGAACCATACAGTTGCACTAACGACCAAATAGATGAATTGCTAAGCAACATAGATGAATTTTCAACAAAATAGTTCAACTTTGAACAAAACGATTATATTTTCAAGTCAAAAAGACGAATTTTGGAGAAGCCAAATTATTTTTGCACAAAAAAAATTAATCTTCAACCAAAAAAGATGAATTTTTAACCAAGAAAGATGAATTTATTTTCTGCTATAAAATATGACTTTTCTGACATGAAAGATGAAATTTCCATCCAAGAGGATGAATTTTCAACGAAAAAAGATAATTTTGCAAAAAAATGGAATGAAAAACATTGAATCGTTTGAATTTTTAGCTCAAAGAATTAATTTTCAAACAAAAATCTACAACCAGTTGAATTCAACAAAAGAAGAGGCATTTTCTAGCAAATAGTTGCATTTTTAACTTATAAAGGATACATTTTCAACAAAAAATGGAATAGCTACGTTTTCTGATGAGAAAATCAGTTTTTACACGAAAACCCTAATTCTCAACAAAATAGTTTGATTTTCAATCAAAGAGGCAAATCGAAAAGAGTGAACTTTTGAACAAGTAATTTAACTTTCAATTGAGCTCATAGTTAAATTTTCAACCAAAAAAGATGAGTTGTTATTCAAATAGCAGAATTTTCAACCAAGAAGACGAATTTTCCACCGAAAAGTTTAATTTTTCTCCAAAAAAGAGAAATTTTAAAACAAATAACATGTATTTCCAACATAAAAGAATAATTTCGTACTCAAACAGACAAATTTTCAACATAAGAAATAAGTCTTCTAGCTCAAAAATCAAATGTTTTAGAAAACAGTGAACTTTTAAACCGGAATATATGAATTTTTAACTGAAATGATGAACCCTTAAACAAAAAAAATCTGTACATTTTCAGTTAAAATAATTGATTTGAAAAAAATTCAAACCAGTTGAATTTAATCTAAGAAGAGAAAATTTCAACCAAATAGTAGGATTTTCAACTAGAAAGATAAAGTTTCAACAAGAAATGGAAGTTACATTTTCTGATTACAAATCAATTAAAAAAAAAAAGAATTTTTAACAAAATATTAAAATTTTTAACGAAATAAATGAATTTTAAATTGAATAGTTTAATTTTCAACCAAAAGGACGAGTTTTTAAGAAAATGCCTGCATTTGGAAGCCAAAAGACGTATTATCTACAAACAAGTTGAATTTTCAGCCCTGAAAAATTAACTTTTGACCAAAAAGTTAATTCACAACCAAAAGTTCTAATTTTCAAATAAAAAAAGCATGTTTTATCAATTATTTTAATTTCAAATCAAGTAGTTTATTCTTTATCAAGAAAAGATTATTTCTTAACAAAATATGTAACAGTTGATATTTCATAAAAAAGTTTTTTCATTTGGAATTAACAAAATAGTTCAGTCTCAAACCAAAACAGATTAATTTTCAACCAAAAAGAAGCATTTCCACCCGAAAAGGGTGAATTTTCTTCCAAGAAATAGGTATTTCCAATTAAACAGATAAATTTTCAACTTAAAAGATCAATTTTCAAGCAAATAATTGGAATTGTAACTAAAAAAGAAGGTAAAATAAGAAATTTTCAGTGAAAACCATTAATTTTCAATCAAAAATGGAATAGTTACAAATTCAGTAACAAAAATTAATTTTCAACCCAAAAAAAACAACGAATTTTTAACAAAAGAAAAAATTATTTTTATCTAAATTGATAAATGTAAAAAAAATCAATGTTTATTTTTTATCAATTGAACTTTGAAATAAAAAGATGATTTTTTTTAACCAAGAAGACTAATTTTCTACACAAAAATACAAATTTTCAACTAAATAACTTAATTTTCGACTAAAACATATAAATTTACAACCAAATAGTTGAATTTTTTACTTAAAAAGATGAATTTTCAACAAAAAATAGAACAAATTTTCAAGAAAATATTTAAATTTTCAACCGAAGAAATGAATTTTCGATATAAAATAATGAATTTTCAACAAAGTAGTTCAACTTTCAACCAGGTGGTTGCATTTTTGACAAGAAAAGATGACTTTTTTACCAAATAGATGCATTTTTCACAAAATAATTAAATTTCCATATATATATATATATTTTTTTTCTTTTAATTGTTATGAAGAATTTTGTATTGGCATTAGGGTCTTATCAATATATTTAATTAAAAACGTGCATTTCATAAAAGTTAAATTGGCAAACGTTTCGACTACAGATAGGAGTCCTTCTCAGTGCCAGATATTTAATAAAAATAGCTTTTTTAACCAATAAGATTAAAATGAAAGATTGGTTTGAAAAAAAAAATTTTTTTATTCAATTTTTCGCACTGATGAGGACCCCTATTCGTGGTCGAAACGTTTGCAAATTCAACTTTTATGAAATACACGTTTTTAATTAAATATATTCATAAGAACCTAATGCCAATACAAAATTCTTCATAACAATTTAAAAAGAATAACTTTGAACCAAAAATAGTTGGATTTACTTATTGGGTTTTATTTATGCAGTACCGTAAAATAGGATAATTTCGAACATGTGGGGTAAATTCAGACCTTAAGTAATTTAAACTATCAATTTAGCAATGTGCGAATTTGCCCCACATGTCCAAAATTACCCCGTTTTACGGTACGCATTATGAGAAAAAATGACACAAAGTGGAAAAAAGGGAAGGTCCTTGAAAAGATGGAAGAAGAAGAATTTTTTGAAATGCCTCTGCCAGTTACCAACCTTAGTTTTTAGCCTCCCCCCCCCCCTGCAAATTGCTAGCGTATTTTATAGGCGTCCCCTAACTTTCAGACATCTAATTCTTCTTATCGTTTCTTGAGACTTTACATTGTTGAATTCACCACTCGGAAGAATTTAAGGCCAACTCCCTTCAGGATCAAAGCATCCAGGAAAAAAGTACAAAGGTACAGAAGCGGGAATCGCGCTAGCAAACGTTAATGACCGGATACTAATTTCGTGGCTGCCCCGAGGAATTAATTGCAAGAATTTCTCGGGCATGGCGGCGGGCTCGACGACCAATTTGTCCAAATTTTTTGCAGCTCTTGGCTCCATCTTAGCCTGTAGATTGCGCGTGCGCATGCGATGATGCTTTCGAGTGTGATTTTCATCAGTGGAAACTGTTATATCGCATGCACAAACGTGTTGAACCCTTAGGCCACGATCCCGTTCATATAATGCCCTCCATTTAGTATCACACAGTCCAAAAAATACAAGAAAAAAAATCCATGGCAAAGTGATCAGCCACCCTCATGAATATTTACACTCGAGCTCGCGAACTGTAATAGAAATCCTGACAGAGGAACACAGCCTATTGCCCATATAATGACGAAATTATCGTTTTAGCTTATTTGCATTTTTTGCAGCATGAATGATTGTATGAAATGACATGAAATAAGGAGTCGAAATCGAAAATTCAATCTTTGAGGATTGATACCTTGTGAGAAATTATGGGTTATTTTCGGAATTGCAACAGCTGATCATTGCATCATCTATGCCAATTTTATCAAAGTATCAATTCTGCTCTTTATTTACATATAGGTTAGGGGCCATTTAAAAAGTACGTCACACTGCCCGGGGCAAGGGGATTGTAATTGGTTTTGTGACGATCTGTGACGTCGGGGGGAGGGGTTAACGCAGAATGTGACATCACACATATAAAATATAAATATGAAGAACAGTTTTTTGAAAGGCTTGAAAAAATGAAAATTAGTGATTTTCTTTTACAAGTAAAGCATCTAAATACAGACTTCACACTGTACCTCCTATTTCCTTCTTTACCACTTTTTTTGAAGAATTCCACCTTTTTCGCCTATCGTTAAGAAACTTCCACTTTTCTTTTTCGATTAAATACGAACTGAATTAATACAACCCAATAAGAAAATCGACTCTTTTTTCATTGATAGTTAATTCTTTTTAATTGAAAAGTCTACTATTATATTTTTGGCTCAGCATTCATCTCTTTTTGCTCAAAAATCTACTACTTGGTTGGATATTTCAGTATTTATTCAAAAATTAGTTTTTTTTCATTAAAAATTAATTTTTTAACTGAAAATCTAACCATTTCATTTTTGGATCAAAATTGAGTCGCTGGATGCAAGAACGAGCCCGGCGCTCGAAAACGCGTAAAAAGATTGTCCGATCGTTTCAAAAAAAGAAAATTTTCAAAATCGGAAAATTAATTTTTTTTAAATTCAGATTTGTAGAGAATAAGGATATGAAACTTTTTATATTAGAATTTTTGTTGGCAAACATTTATTTTCGATAATAAAAACGAAATATTGAGAAAAAGTTGCTCCCTAATTTAATTATGTTTTAAAACTTAAATCGTTCTAACTTCGCCAGATATTATTGAGATGAGTTCATATTTGCAGGACATATTTAAAATACTGTAGCGATGCCTAGAAAATCATGAAAATGTTAATAATAGCTAATTCTTTAATAACGATTAATTGCAAAATGAGGTCAATGGATAATTGGGTTTTCTTGGTTTTGCCGGTCAAAAGTATCTAGGTAACTTCGACTTTCAAACAACTTCCAGTGAGTGATTTGTTTAGCAATGTTAAATGAAGTTTTTTGGAAAATCTCATATCGATTCGTTGAAAATTGACTGAGATATTCAGATTTGGAAAAAGTACTCGACGTCTGCCCGCGCTGTTAGCTAATGCGTCGCGAGGACTGCTCTGTCAGGCAGCGTCCTCGAAGTTCAGATTGGATTGTTTGTTAAGAATTTGAAAGGAAGTAGGAGAGAAATTAGTTAACTCTATTCATCCTTGAAACTGTTCATTTTAAGATAGGTCTGTCAACTATGAAAAATACTGTATTTTTGAAAACTCATTGTTTTAGAGAAAATTTTTTCCAAATGCTTTACATTTTTAGACATGAATTGCTAATTTTTGTTCTCAATTGGTAGATTATTTTTTACATTTGATGATAATTGATGGGCACTATGCAAGAACGAAACATAGATCCATTTCACAGCAGCGTTCACTTCTGCCCAGAAATCTACATTAAAAATTTTAATTTTTTAAATGTATATTAAATTAGATATCTGTATACCTATCTCAATTTAGAGCGAATCTCTTGAATAATTCAAAAAGTTGATACTATACACACCTAGAAGTGGATTGATTTTAATGCAGTCAAAATAAGACACAAAAATATTAAGACTTCTTCTATTTTAGGTTATTAATGAAAAAACAGTTTATTTTTTACTATTATGATTCATATGTACCTCATTTTTGACACATTTTTTATACGTTCCAATTACCATATTTAAACAGAACTTTTAGAAATGAAAAGAAGGAGAAGCTCGTATTTTCGAGGATATGATATACATTATCATATGAGCCATTTACTTTCTCACAATGTTTTCCTCAATTTTCAATATTTAAAAAAATGATAGTGTCCAGACGTAAAGAAAATGGACACGGACGTCTCGACACTATTTTTTTTTTTTAAAGTAAAAATTGTAAACAAAAACCGTGGAAAACTAAATTGCTCTTATGGTAAAGTATCACATGCCCTTAAACTGTTAAAAGGGACAAAAAATATATACATACTATACGTATTTCATTTTTACATTTTTTTTTTAAATATTTCTGGCCCAAGTTTCTTCAAATCTTGCTCGTTTGCTTCCCTGGAAAGGACCCTCGGATACATTTTCCATCACAAAAATTTAAAAATTAAATTGGAAACTTAATTTTGATTATTACTTTAACTGTAATTAAATAATTTTGCACGAGGTGAACACTTTTTAAGTGAAAAATTCAATGATCCTTTTTATTTTAAAGTAAAATTCATTGTTTTGGCTGCTTTTAGGATAACATAGGCTGAAGGTCATTTGGTGGTCATTCAACATACTTACAAATTTTTCTATTTTCTTTTGAGTTAATTGCCTGATAAAAATCAGCATCTTGCACGCGAGGACTACGCAATAGTCTATAAAATAACATTTTCTTTTGATATACATATATTATAATAATTTCTCTCCTTCTTCCTTTCAAATTCTTAACAAAAAATCCAAACTGAACTCCGAGAACACTGCTTGACAGAGCAGTCCTCGCGACGCATTAGCTAACAGCGCGGGTAGACGTCGAGTACTTTTTCCAAATCTGAATATCTCAGTCAATTTTTAACGAATCGATAAGAGATTTTCCAAAAAACTTCATTCAACATTGATAAACAAATCACTCACTGGAAGTTATTTGAAATTCGAAGTTACCTAGATACTTTTGACCGGCGAAACAAAGAAGAAAGAAAGTCTTGCACATATAAACTCATTTCAATGATATCTGGCTGAGTTAGAACGATTGAAGTTTTAAAACATAATTAAATCAGGGAGCAACTTTTTCTCAATATTTCGTTTTTATTATTAAAAATAAATGTTTTACAACAAAAATTCTAATGGAAAAAAGTTTCTCATTATTATTCTCTACAATTCTAAATTTTTAAAAGATTTATTTTTCGATTTTGAACATTTTCTTTTTTTTTTAAACGATCGGACAATACTTTTACGCATTTTCGAGCGTTGGGCTGGTTATTGCACCCGGCGGCTCAATTTTTTCGGACGACTAGACGCAGCTTGCGAACGACCCAGTTTTTTTTGCCGCAAAATTAATTTTCAGGAAACTGAACTTTATACTAAAGAAATAGTGAATAGATGTACCCATAAATAGCTATTTGAAAAAATAGCTAATTGGAAAAATGCTGAAATGAATCCAAAATGACAGACCTAATACCAGAATTTTATAATAAATTTGTATTTATTATTTTATTTCTAAAAGTCACAAGAGCAGAATATCGACTTTTCTACTTTCTTTCTTCGTCGGATTGCTTATCTACTACTGAAAATCGCTTATCAGCGGGGAAAACATAGCTTTACATATGCCAATGTCAATGCCATCTCGTATCTTTAGTCTTTGAAATGACTCTCACGATTATGAATTGTTTTGACAATTCTCGCTTCCTAAATTAGGTTATTTATGAAAACTTGACCTCGGGTCATGCTTCAAATCTGGAGTATGCTCGTAAACTTATTACTTGATAATAAAATATGAAGTTGCTTATAAGAGCATCCACTTAACGAAAAATGAATATATTTTGTTTGTAGAAACTTCATATCTAATTCAAGTGACTTCATATGAATTCGAATGACTTCAGATATTTCAGGAGATCTCAAGTGACTTCAAAGGGGCCGTCCATATAGCACGTGGACAATTTTTTACTAAATTTTTACACCCCCCCCCCTTGTGGACAAGCCTGGACTTTTGACGAAAACTTCCCCCTGGCTTCTCTGTGCACGTGGATCTATTTCATATTTGATAAAAATATGGATATTCTTGGTATTCAAATGCTACGAAGCCAAAAGCAGCTGTGAATTACGTGAAAACGCGAGTCCACGTTAGGGTGGTCTAAAAATGCTTTAGAAAATTGTTTTTTCGAATTTCCATGCACATCGCCCCCAAATTTGTTCGAATCCTCAAAAAAATAAATGCGTTAAAAAAAATGATATTCAGAGTTTCCGACAGCCCCATGAAACACTACATGTATATCCCATAAGAAACAAAGACGTTTTTGTAAATTTTATTCAGAATCGTCAATATTAGGTCCATGTGGCGTAAGGGTGGCCTCAAATGAATTCAGGTGATTTCGAGTGAATTCAAATGACTTCAAGTGACTTGAGATATTTCAGGAGATTTCAGATTTTTGAGAAGACTTCAGGAGATTTCATTACAAGTGTACACCTGACTTTACGAATTGTCAACCCCTTTTTTTCAATGTTATTTTTTACTATATGAATCAAAAATAAGCATCCCAGCGTAAAGTGATTCCAAGATATACCATCCACACATCACTACTTTACAACCGAACAATTCACGCCTACCCCAAAAGGGTAACGGCTTAATGATATAATAATAATAATAATAATAATAATAATATGAGGGATATGGTAAGCAATCAGATTTTTTTCCTAAATCAGAAACAACTTTCAATATCCCGAATCAGAGGTGCTGAATACAAATTTTGAAATACATAAGTTGTTTTGACCATGTGTGAATTTTTATTCTTTATGATGTATATGTCAGGTGATCTTAAATTATAATCATATTGCATGATTCAGCACATCAGAAAAGACATTTCGAGTTAAAACAAAATATTTGGCTTCAGTCGTAGGTACGGTATTTTAGGGCTCTAAAATTTCCTGAGCCATATCACATAAAATGCCTGAGTATCATATTGAGCTCGAAAATAGAATCAAAACGTTGCACAAGGGGTAGTTTTCATTTGCTAAATAATGTAGTTGTTAACTGTTTAAATCGTTTTGATACCCTGGGCTTTTTTGCGATGACTTTAGTCGAAGGAACCAGGTCGACTAGTTTGAGTTATTTATAGATTTTTAGGGTTTTTTCAGATATGGGGTGAATATTATCATAATACAATAATTTCCCCAATGGGAAATTATAGACTTGGGCCGATGCTTACAACTGGCTCGGTAGCGCACCAAGTGCAATGTTCCAACACTTGGCTAGCCAATCCTGACGTATGTAGTACGGTTATTGACCTTGAATCTGCACTGTGCCTAATCAAAATTCCCATATCGGCAGACCAGTATCGACCCAGTACGGATTCTGTGCAGTAACAAATAGAAATCAACCCTGATTCTACGGGTTAATGCCAAATTGCAAGCCTAATGGTGACACGACAATGACACAGTCTGGGGCACAGAACTGACTGTAACAAATAGTAAACCACTGTATCATGGATATGCGCCAGATTTTGGCGGAGTACTGGCATTATAATGGTGTAGTGCAGGCTATAAGAAACGGCAAACTATTGTCTCACGTTTTTGTGCCGGGCCCTGGCAGAGTAATGACGCAATACTGGTGTCGTACAAATTTTAACAAATAACGAACTGTTGTCCCTTGGTTGTTCGCCGGATGTCAACGGAGTATTTTCATGATACTGGTGTAGTTCAGACTACAAGAAACGGCAAACTATTGTCTAACCATTTTGTGCTGGGCCCAGGTAGAGTAATGGCTCAATACTGGTGGCATAGACATTTTTTGAAAATAAAAAATTTGAAATATTTGAGATTGGAATTAGGATATTTTAAATATGCTAGATAAGGAAAAAAGTTAAAAGGTAAAAATGTTCCCTTTGAAGAGACCTATAAAATGTTTTTTTCTTCCATTTTTCGATATTTTGAACCGTTTTTTTAATAAGATTATGGAGTAAGTTTTTTGAATAAAAATACACATTTTTGAAGGTACTTAAAACCATCAAAATTTTGAAAAATTAAAAACAGAATTTTTGTATGTATGTTTAAGGAGAATAATTATTATTTAGAACCTTTTCCCGTATCCCAATTATTCTGAAAAATATCGGGTTTTCGAAAAAATGCCCGTTTATTTATTGGGAAAAATTTTTCAAAAATTGTTCGGCACCTTATCCTAAAACTTTTTTTTCTGTCAAAAGGAATACATATATTAAGTCTCATGCCTTCTTAAGAATTTGAGCCTTTTTTAAGTACACCGAACCGACTAGACGAGCACGGTGTTACAGATATTATGAATTGAATTAAATTACATGGTTTTTTATTTTATTTAATGTTACAATACGTTGAATTATTTTCTTCATACAAATTTGAAGATTTATATTAATATGATGTTTTTAATTTATGTTTTTTGTTCCTCTCATGAAATATTTTGAGAAAGATTGTTAAAAAATGCAGGTTATTTTTGCGTAAACTGTTGTTAATATGAGGTTACGTTTTGTCGTTTAGACAAACATATTTGTCAAAGATGCTTTTGACATTTCTTTGAAAAAGGTCAATCCAATAAAATGCCTCACCATGTCTGAAATCAAAGTTGGCAATCGCGAAGGCTGCCAGTGCAGTAGCAATACTGGTAATCAGCACTGAAGATCATTATCATTTCTGCCTCATGCCAGTACATCGCCAATACTGGTGCCCAGTACTCCTCCGGCTTCTTTCACAGTACTCATTTTCCGTACTGTGCTAATACTTACTTCCAGTACTTCACCAGTACTTATACCCACAACTGTCCCAGTACTGAATCACAGTTCTCATGGAAATTACTGCGCCATTACTGATGCCCAGTAAAGTATTTTAGTACACCGCCGAAGTTAGCAATCAGTACCGAACAGCGTTATCATCCCAAGATTACGCCACATCGACGCCAGTATTTGGATACCAGTACCACGCCAATACTGTCGAAGTCTGGCAAGTACTAACCCAATGCTGCGCCAGTTGTGAATTTCCCATTGGGTTATGTCATTTTTTTTGGACCCTATAAAACAGACTTATGGGGTGATATTTGAAAAGTAATATTGTATGTGTGTGTGTGGATTTGAACAAATTTTCGGGAATTATCCATAAAAATTCGAAACAAAAATTTTCTAATGCATTTTTGGACCACCCTAATATACAATCTTACCATCTTGTTCTGGATTTGCTACGCACTTTACTTAAAATTTTTATTTCCGGCAAGTAGAAAGCTATGAAAAATTATTAGATTTTTATATAGGAGCTTCAATCTTAAACAATTGCACTCCTTTGTATATAAACTTACAAAAATTTCTAATCGAAATGTTCCTATTGCTGAAAATTTAATAATTTTATATTTTCAGTTTTTAGATTTGAAACCTTGGTAAAATAAAAGGCATTAAAATTAAATGTTGCTTCCGATTAATAATAAGATATAAATGGCTATTTTAAATTTCAAATCGAAAAATATGAAATGTTTTTGATTTCCACTTTCGGTGATTTGAAATGAGAATAGTTTTGTGTCAGTTAAGTATGTCAGAATAGACCAGCTGTGTAAATAACTCTAATTTTTCCAGTCTGGAGCAATGACTTGCAAATGCGGAATGTTTATTGAGGTGAAGTAGGCTGATTATAAGATTAACAATATTCCTCGCTCATTGTTTTCATTATAAGGAATTAGCATTCAGTAGTTCTCCACTATCGAATTATTAAATATTTGAAATAATCGAAAAAGTAATTTCTCACCAATCATTAGTTGCTCACATTTTTCTAATTGATTTAGTAGAATTTCATTTTTTACTAGTGAAGTCTTATAATTTTGATTCTGGGAAATAGTCGGCGAACTCTGGCTTTAATTTTAACTCAAGTAGTTTTCTGTAATGCAAAAGTAATTTTTTTAAATAAAATAAATAATATTTTCTTTTTAATGCCAACGACGGGTTTCTTGCTGTTTCAAGCTCCGCGAAGAAAAACAAAGAAAAATTGAAATAAGAAAAATGGCGACCGTTTTTCTGAAAATGAATTTTTTTTTATATATATTATAAGAAAAGGTCGCTAAAATTAGTATATATATTTCTATACCAACTTAAAAATTTCCTTATAGAAAGATAACACAATTGTACACAATCTGTCGAAAATAGTAAATTCTCGAACTTACAAGGAAAGTACCTGAGGTCTACCTCACCGATTTTCTTCATTCTGTAGTATATTGTAGTACATAACAAAATATTAGACAGGTATTTTTTTACGTGTTGATTCGTCTATTAATGGGGTGAAAACCACCCTTGAAGTTCATCACCAAAAACAGTTTTTCCTAAAAATCTCATAAACGAATAGAAATTTTTGAACCAAAAAAACGGCAGCTTATTTCTCACAAAAAGAAGCTCATCGAACCATATTTTTCATACCGAAGTGCTGTTACCCTTACTTTTCACAGAGGTGAATGGACTTTTTGTATTTTTTTTATACAGAAACTTCTATATCAGCTGAATTCCACTGCTTATTGTAATGTTATTAACAAAATTGAAAATTGAATTCGACATGTTTTGCGGTTTTTGAAGAAAATTCATTGCAAGGCGGAATTACCCCGATTGCCAATTTATTGCTCGTGGTAAATTAATTACAATATAAGTTTCAAAATTCAATCTTGGAGCGCTCATTCCGGCGTACATTTTGCATTAAAAAAGAAATAACATGAGCATCCTTATTTTTAGGTGGGTTGCCTATCCCCATGAAATTTATCAATATGAGATTGTGAATAAAAACTGTTTTTTTTTCTTCATCTTCACTTTTGGACTGATATTCACCAATATGATATGTAAATTACTCCCTACGACACAATTAACAAGTCTATAGTATTTAAAGCCACCCAATTTTTTAAGGTCTCAGCTCTGAAATTTCCGCTTTTCTTCATATGACGATTTATTACACATTGAACAAAGTTTCAAAATTTTATATCATACTTAAAAAACATATTTGCATTTCAAATGCCATCTTATAATTCGGCCATTTAAGGGGTGAAACCTGGCCTTAAACTTGAAACTCCAAACAATTTTTTCTTTAATTTTTCAAGGACGAATCAAAGTCAAAATTTACCAATAAAAATAGTTACGTCTAAAATCTCTTTGAAATTAGATTTTTTTAATTTTAGTCTACTCGTACAATGAAGAAGTTTGAAACTAAGGCTGTATGAATGAGTAACAAAATATATTATTTCTATATTCCACGATTAAGAACATATTTTTGGAATAATGAAACATATGATTTCAAAATTGTATGGAAAATGATGAGGTACATAAAATTAAAAGTAAGATATTTTCAAGGAAAACCTTTAATCCTTCTCTTAAGTTTCAGGTCAAGGATTTCTTGACGTACAAGTAGAATTTTTGTATCAGACTTACATGATTCAATATTGTCTGTAAATAGAACTTGAACTTGGTCTGAAATATGCAGATCTTTTTTTAGCATGATACAAAATTTTGAAACTTTTTTCAGTAAGTAATATTTCGTAACATTATTTTATTTCTAATGCAAAATATATGTCGGAATAAGCATACCAAGATTGAAATTTAAAACGGTTGTTGTGATTAATTTTTCAACGGCAATTAATTGGCTGTAGGGATGAATAACCTCATTTAACAAATCTATTTTAAAACCCTAAGAACTTGTCAACTTTAATTTCCTTAATAACAGTAGAATATAAAGTGAAATTCAGTTTTTCAAGAAATAATCTGACATTTGTTTCGTTGAAAAATATGAATTTGTTTTTAAGATGTTCAAGGAAAACTTTTTTGAGGGGTCAACTTTGAAGGTTATTTTCACACCCTACATCTACGACCTATAACTTTAAAACAATACGTGTCAACTATTTTTTTATGTTATACAAAATATTACGAAATGAAGAAAGTTGCTGAGGTACAACTGAATGAAAATTTTGGAATAGCTGGTAAATTTTAGAAAGCGTAAATTTGTATGCCTAATTATGTATATGTCAGGTGATATAGAATAATAAACATATTTCGTGATATAAAACTTCAGAAAAGACAGTTCGACTTGGAGCAAAATGTCTGGCTCTAGTCGTAAGTACACGATATTTACAGGGTTCAATATTTCCTGAGCATTATGACTTTAATCAAGAAAATAAGGCGGACCAATTTGAGTTATTTCCATAGTTTCAAGTTTCTTTTCAGATATAGGGTGAATACTATTATGATACAGAAGAATAATATGAGAAGCACTGGTATAATTTAAGATAATTCTATGTATGAAATCTCCTTGATAATGAATCCGAATAATAAATTATCAGACATTGCACGATGTCGGAATGATTTCCTTTTTCTCTAAACCCTTGAAATTTGCTCGTCACGTCTATACCAAAATACTATATAAGACAACACTAACGAAAACTGTGAACATTCTACAGGTATCAGTTTCTTGACCAGCTTAGTTTTTGTTTAGAAAACATCTTGATTTGAAAAATATTATATTGATCTTCAGTTTGCAAGATGGCGGAAAAAGTGACGTACGCTTTCTTACTGAGTAAGTAATTATCTATACAAACAAAATACATGCTTGCTGTGTAGAAATTTTATTGAAGAAATAAAGTCGGGCGTCAAACAGGAGCCTATCAACTCCAATTTCGATTTCTGAAAAAGAAGAAATTCACCTTGATTAAATCAATAATCAAATAAATATTTTCAATTGAGGTCACATACGTTTCCACTTGAGACTCATAGAAACATTTCATACGGAGGAAACGAGATCTAACTAATTTTTCTGCAAAAATCCCTTTTCCATGAGGCACGTTTTTTTTCTAGTTTTTGGGAAATTAAACACTATTTTCTGATAGCCCGGTGCATAGGTGTACCCTTTTAAATCATTAAACATTTCCTTTTGCGGACAAATTATGCAGGATACGAAAAAAGATGAGTTGATAAAAGTTGTGAACCCAAAATAGATCTACAAATTCGATGCAATTCACTGTTTCAAAGGATGCGTAGTTTTCGTTTTATTATTAAAAAACAACATGAAAAATAAAAATCTGCTCGCAAGTTTGAGCGCGCCTAGGAACGCGTCTATGCCGGATCTCGGGATGCCTAAATGAAACTTTACCAGAAACGTGACTTTTAGATTCCAGTTTTTTAAGCATCTTCATATTTCGAATTTTCTACATAATTAAGTATAGTTCAAGATTACATTGATTGAAGCTCTGTGGGCTTTGAGGTAAACATTCTTATCGTGGCTCTTGTGCTTCGCGCTCGATTTTTGTTATGCTGAAAATAGGCATCATTCCATAGCATTTTTTATGGTTGTACAAAAACTCATAGAAGTCTTCTTTTAGACTTTTATGAATAAAACCACAATGAGAAGTCCTGTCAAATAATGGTCAAATAAATTTTGTATCACTTTTTGAAAGCTCAAATTCTTTCTTAGAACTTTTTTCCTTGTGTCATGTCGTTCGGCTCAAAATTTGAATTTTCAATATTTTTTATAGTATATTCGACAAATAATACCAAAGGACAAGTCCTATCAAAAAGTGGTTGAAGAAATAACCTAAATAAATTCTTACATCGCTGTAAAGATTTTATATCATTTTATTATAAGACCTGAATCACTTATTTGAAATTCAATCGAAAGATTTTTAATGAATAAATAAATATATTTCCTATTTTTATTTTTACAGTCAGCGCAATTATATTAGGCATCTTTGCGGACCCATGAATAAATGCGAGTATTACTTTGCTTTAAACCATTTTTTCTCAAATTCCTATATTGTATATATTCTTTATATTTAGGATATTAACCTTTTTTTTTAAACTTGGAAAGAATAAAATTATTATAAGGAAAAACGTAAAGGTATGTTGTTTAAGGCGATTCTACGCGTAGCGCAGCCCTACAGTAAAAAGTCAGAGATCGTCAGAAAAAAGTCAGAACTTCTGACTTTGTGACGATTTCTGACTTTTTTTTTAGTCGGGAGAACATAAGTATTGATATTTTTTAAGTTGCTTCTAAACAATATTCGAATAAATAAGACGCACTCATGATGTTAAGTGGGCAAATTACAAAAATTTATGGATAATCACCGCAAATTGATGAACAAGTTTAATGTAGGGGAGACCGGGGCTGATTGGAACATGGGGTTGGTTGAAACAAGCAAATCAATTAAAAATTTTCTAAATAAGTGTCGCCATCTGTCGTGAATATCGTGAGTCTGCTAGTGACAGATCGCCAAACGAGTTTTTGTTGTTTTCGTCTCTTATTGGCGGAAAATATAACACTTTTTTGCATTTTATGTAGGTTAAGTATATTTCAGTTCACTCCGATATTTTGTTCTGCAGTTGTTATAAAATACCTGAATTTCGTAAGTCGTACTTGTTTTAGGCGCGGATTGAATACGCTCGAAGAATAGGAAAGAGCCAAATTTCTTAGCTCAGTTTTTCAATTTTTTTGTACATATTTTTTTCAATTGCGCTTGGGGCGGGTTGGAACACATTATTCGCCTGAAAGATGGGAGGCCGTTACCAAAGTACCTCAAAGAAAAGCTGAAATACTTTGGAGTTGGAAACAGGGATACAGGAGCTTATTAAAATACTTCGGAGTTGTAAACGGGGATCCAGGAACTTATGAAAATACTTTGGAGTTGGAAACGGGGATCCAGGAACTTATGAAAATACTTTGGAGTTGGAAAAGAGATCCATATACACCCGGAACTTCTTAAAATACTTTGGAGCTGGAAACGGGGATCCAGAAACTTATCAAAATACTTTGTAGTTGGAAACGGGGATCTAGGAGCTTATTAAAATACTTTGGAGTTGGAAACGGGGATCCAGGAACTTATTAAAATACTTTGGAGTTGGAATAAAGATCCACATACACCCGGAACTTATCAAAATACTTTGGAGTTGGAAACGGAGATCCAGGAACTTATTAAAATACTTTGGAGTTGGAAACGGGGATCCAGGAACTTATTGAAATACTTTTGAGTTGGAAACAGGGATCCACGAGCTTATTAAAATACTTTGGAGTTGGAAACGGGGATCCAGGAACTTAGCAAATACTTTGGAGTTGGAAACGGGGATTTAGGAACTTATTAAAATACGTTGGAGTTGGAAACGGGGATCTACGAGTTTATTAGAATACTTTGGAGTTGGAAACAGGATCCAGGAGCTTATTAAAATACTTTGGAGTTGGAAACGGGGATCCAGGAACTTATTGAAATACTTTGGAGTAGGAAACGGAGATCCAGGAACTCATTGAAATACTTTGGAGTTGGGAACAGGGATCCAGGAGCTTATTAAAATACTTTGGAGTAGGAAACGCAAATCCAGGAACTCATTGGAATACTTTGGAGTTGGAAACAGGGATACAGGAGCTTATTAAAATACTTCGGAGTTGTAAACGGGGATCCAGGAACTTGCCAAATACTCTGGAGTTGGAAACGGAGATCCAGGAACTTATTAAAATACTTTAGAGTTGGAAACGGGGATCCAGGATCTTATAAAAATACTTTTGAGTTGGAAACGGGGATCCAGGATCTTATTAAAATACTTTGGAGTTGGAAAAGAGATCCACATCACCTGGAACTTATTAAAATACTTTGGTTTATATATACTCTAGTTTTCATCATTTAGGAAAAGTCCCAACATTACATTCAAAGATCATAACGCTCACATGCCCCGTTATGTTTTCAACAACCTTGTAAATCTTTCTTCATGGTTACAGATTTTTCTGCCGTTTCTTTTTGTGGATCATAACGAATAGTGTTTGACTTTTCTACTCGTAACGTATTTCTTAACAATGGTTCATTGAACTGATGAACTACTGTGATCCCTGTAAAATTATTATTTGCTGGAGATAATTCTTGTTTGTATATGATAAAATTCTTCCACTAAAATGAAAAACTTTAATTAGATTGCTGCTTATCTTTATCAACATCCTATATTGAAAAAATATTAAATGTGGACTATTTGACCTGGAGGAATGGATGATGGAGAATAATAACTTCAAATTGCACTGCATTTGTTGAATCAGAATGCATCAGCTACACTGATTGTCCTAAGAGATTCACTAATTGCATGATTTACAATAATAATTAAAAAAAATTAAATTTATCATAAGAAAGGCTCTGTTTCTAGTGCTGTGAGTGAATCACCAGTTTGATATTCTGACCAACTTTTTCTGGGCTTAATCAGCGTTCTTTCGTAACCTTTTTCTTGTACATATTTTAAGGAACAAGTTTTGATAAAACCTCATGGTGACCTCGCTCACTGTCATCGAACCGACATAACATAGCGCCGTCTATATTTTTCACGCACCTGTAAAAATACACTCGGTAAACAAATTTCTGACACATGGAAATTGAAAACAAGTCGCGAAACACCGTTAGGGAATATCCACATATTACTCACAGAACAAAAATTTCATTTGAACAAAGAAACAGCGTCTAAATGTACTGAAACAAAATTGAACCATAATTGCTTCATATTGAGCAATCCAAATGATGAAAGAAATTCAATTGATTTTCAATTTTGATATTGATCAAGAGAGTGAACATAACTAAAGTTCATAATGAATTTGTAAGAAGATGACCTGAAATAAAATATGCTTCATATATTTCAATGATTTCACAAATATTTCAAAGATTTAAAAAAATTTCTTACGATTTCAAAGATTTCAATGATTACACAAAGATTTGAAAAATTTAACTTTGAAATCCTTAGACATTTAATAAAATCCTTCAGAAGAATTTTTATGTTTTACCCTGTTTTCAAAAAACTTCCCGAATTTTAAGTTAAACTTAAACTAAATTAATAGAACCCAATAGGAAAATCTAATTTTTATTACTTAAAAGTTTTTATTATAGTTGAAAAGTCTACCATTATATTTTTGGTGCGGAATTCATATCTTTTGGTTAAAATTTCTACTATTTGCTTGAAAATTTAATTATTTAGTTGAAGATGCAAATATTTTGTTAAAAAGTCTTATTTTTTGGTCGAAAATTCAACTACTTGGTTGAAAGTTGTACTGCTTTGTTAAAAAAAATTTCTTTTTGGATGAAAATTCATCTCTTTGGATGAAAATGTAACTATTTTGTTGAAAATATTTTTTCAATTTTTGATTGAAAATTAATTTTTTCACATGTAAATTTGACTATTCCATTTTTTATTGAAAATTTATCTTTTTTAGTTTAAAATTCATCTATTGGCTTGAAAATTTGTCTTTTTTAGTTCAAACTTGAACATTTAAGTATTTGGTTGAAAATTCATGTATTTTGTTGATAATTCATCTTTTTTGTATCTTTCTTAGTTAAAAATTTAATCCTTTGGTTTGAAGTTCAACTCTTTTCTTGAAAATTTATTTTGTTTGCAAATTCATCATTTTAGTTGAAAATTCATCTCTTTGGTTGAAAATTTAACTATTTTGCTTTTGGTTGGAAAATCAATAGTTTTAAAGTTGAAATCCTTCATAAACAAAAATTTTTGTTGCTAAAGATTCAGAATTTATAGATGAAAATTAGTCTATTTTGTTTAAAAATGTACCTCTTTCAGTTGAACTTTAACCTTTTCTGGATAAAAATGCAACTATTTAGTTACAAAATTGATATTCTTTGGTTGAAAATTTAACTATTTTGTTGAAGTCTTTTTTTTTGTGCTTAATTTATTTTCTTTAAACTAAAAATGTAAATTGTCCATTTTCGGTTAAAAAATGATCTTTTTTTGGTTCAAATATCAACTACTACATTTTTTTCGTTAATTTATCTTTGTAGGTTGAAAATTCATCTATTTGGTTAAAAAATCACACATTCTGTTGAAAATTTCATCATTTTGTTGAAAATTCAAGTCTTTGGTTGAAAATGTAACTATTTTGTTGTAAATCTTTTTTTTGTTTGTCGAAATACCAACTATTACATTTTTCGGTGAGAATTCATGATTTGGTTGAAAATTGAACTTTTCGGGTTGAAAATTGAACTGTCTAAAGTTTAACTGTTTTATTAAAAAATTGTTCTTTCTACCCAACAAGACAAATTTTCAACAAGATATATGAACTTTTTAACTGAGAAAGATTAATTTTCATTCAAAAATATAATAGTTAAATTTTCAGTCTACCAAAAAAGGCGAATTTTCTATCGAATATTAGAAGCTTCAACTAAAAAAGATAAATTGTCAACAAAAAATTAAAAAGTTAACATTTGAGTTGAAAAAATTATTATCTTTTAAAATAAAAAATAAAGTACCAACAGAATAGTTAATGTTTTCACTACTAACTAAAACAAAAAATCAACTTTTAACAAAGAAGATGAGTTTCCTACCAAAAAGATGAATTTTTAACAAAATACATGAAATGTCAATTAAAAAAGACCCATTTTCATACAAAAATAGAATAGTTAAATTTTCAGTTAAAAAAATAATCATTCTTCAACTAAGATTACATTGCTACCACATAAGACGAATTTTCAACCAAATAGTAGAATTTTCGAGTAAAAAAGATAAATTTTCAACAAAGGTTGAATAAATCAATTTGAAATTTCAATCTGTAATTATTTTATTCTGCTTATGCGATGTGAAAATAAAAAGTTGGTCACGGAAAATCAGGGAAAAATCAGGGATTTTGAAAATAAAGTAAAATGATTCAAAAAGATTCCTATAATCAAAGAACTATATATAGAATCAAGAACAATCTGACAAGAAGAGTCTGCCAAGAAGAATCTGCCAAGAAAAATCTGCCAAGAAGAATCTGCCAAGAAGAATCTGCCAAGAAGAATCTGCCAAGAAGAATCTGGCAAGAAGAATCTGACAAAAAGAATCATTACCTACAATTGTATAATTCTCATAAACATTTTCTACGTTTTTCATAGTTTTTTTCTGCACAATTAGCACACGTTACATTTTAATATGTATAATACACGAGTTAAGTTTCTTCTGGATGTTATGATTTAAGACTCTCGACTATAGAAGGTAATGAGAAAATTACCATTGCTATCATCTTTGGCTCGTTATTATTACTAAGATCATAAAAGTGTAGCAAGAATGAACAATTAAAAATAATATTACCCTCCGGAACTTTATAGTATATTATAAAATCGTCAAATTCATTTTTTAATTAATTGATTTTTAATTATGGGGCCAGTCAAAAACTACGTGACATTTCTTTTCTTTCCGTTTTCAAACATTTTTTGTCGTTTTTTCGCTTAAATGAGAACTGAATAAGTATAGAACTCAATAAGAAAATACAGCCTATTATATTTTTGGTTAAAAATTCTATTATTTGGTTGAAGAATTTTGTTGAAAATTAGTTTCTTTTTATTGGAAATTAATTTTTTAAGCTGAAATTTTTCACTATTCTATTTGTCGTTGAAAATTCAATTATCAAATTTTTCATTGAGACTTAATATTTTTTGGTTGAAAATTCAACGACCTGATTGAACTGTTTTGTTAAACACTTATTTTATTGGTTAAAGATTTAACTATTTTGTTGAAAATTCGTTTCTTTGTTTGTTGGAAAATTATTTTTTATGTAGCATTTCAACTATTCTGTTTTTGGTTGAAAATTTATCGCTTTTAGTTGAAACTTCAACTATTTGTTTAAAAATTCATGTATTTTGTTGAAAATTACTTTTTTGTTTGAAAATTCATTTTTTTAGGTTAGAAATTCAGGTATTTGTTAACAAATTCAACTATTTTGTTGAAAATTCAACTATCTGGTTGAAAGACAAACTACATTCTTAAACATTTATTTTATTGGTTGAAAATTTCAATTTTTTTAAAAATTCGTTTCTTTTTTAGTTAAAAATTAATGTTTTTAACTGAAAACTTAACAAATAAGATTATTGGTCGAAAATTAATCGCTTTTAGTTAAAAATTCAACAATTTGGTGGGAAATTGATGTATTTTGTTGTGAATTCGTATTTTTTGATAAAAATTCATCAATTTGGTTGGAAATTCAACTATTTGGTTCAAAATTAATTTTTCCTTGAAAATTTGGATATATTGTGGGACATTTTTGTTGCTCAAAACTGATCGTTTTTAGTTGAAAATTCAACAACTTGGTGGAAAATTGATGTATTTTGTTGTGAATTCGTATTTTCTTGTAGAAAATTCACCCCTTTGGTTGGAAATTCAACTATTTGGTTAAAAATTAATTTTTCCTTAAAATCGTAAATATTTTGTTGGAAATTCGTTTTTTTTTTGTTGAATTTTTTTTTAAAGCCGGAAATGTAATTATTCCATTTTTAGTTGAAAATTGATCGTTTTTCGTTGAAAATATAACTATTTGTTTAAAACTAAAATTATAATTAACAAAAAGGAGCTCTCTCGAAAAATTCCCTGACAATATTCCAGGTTTATCAGTTGAGTGCCTACCCTAATTTTTAATTTAAAAATTCAATTGAAAAAACTTAGTCTAAATTAAAAAATTTCTATTTAAGGAGCTTCAAATCGCCCAAAAAAATCTTTTACATACCAATACGATCATCAAATTCTACTTTGAAATAGAAAATAATCCACTCTAGAAGTCATACGTACCTGAAACATAAAATAAATGTGCACCTTAGTATTTAGTACAATAAAATTTTTTTTTAATATTCAAGATAGAAATCTATACTTAATTTAGTAAGATATAAAATTTAAATTAATTATATCTTATAATCTTATTATATTTATTAAATTTTCAGATTGTATTACATAGTACTTCAATAACCCACTTAACCATCCATCTGCAAATGGTTAAATTGCAATTAACTAAATTTATTAAAAAATCGGGAAATTACCAAAATTAGGAATAATTATACAATTACGCGCATTAATTATAAATAATGTTTTCTTCAGTCCGTACAAATATGTATGTATAGAAATGGTAATTTTTATACATGAAATTAAATAATGATATTTCTTAATTTATTAAAGAATCTTTATAAAAGGACCACAAAATAATTTAGAAATAGTAATAGTTTATTTAATTAGTAATAGTTGATATTTCAACGAAGAAAAGATTTTTATTTTTATTCATAAACATTTTAATTGAACCAAAAGAGACAAATTTTCAACTAAACAACAAGAGTGGAATTTTCAACCAAGAATGATTTTTGACTCATTGAAGAAAAAAAAATTTTATCCAAAATGTTGAATTTTCAAGCCAAAAAGACGAGCTTTTTACAAAACAGTTGATTTTTCGACCAAATAATTGAATTTTCAAACAAAAGGATGAATTTTTAACCAAGAAAATTAATTTTCTATCGAAAAGGCGAATTTTCAAAAAATTACATAAATTTTTTACAAAAAGTTGACTTTTCTACCAAATTGTGGAATGTTTAAGCCAAAAAGACGAATTTTCTACACAAGAATTGAATTATCAATTTAAAGATATGAATTCACAACAAATAATGTAATAGTTGATATATCAACCAAAAAAAATGTTAATTTTAAATAAAAAACAGTTGAATATAGCCAAAAAAGACCAATTTTCAACAAAATACTTGAATCTTCAACTAAATAAGCTTAATTTTCACCCAGTTATAATCTTTACAAAAAAATTTGATTTTCTACTAGAAAGACCAATTTTTAACAAAGGACATGAATTTTTAACTAAATAGTTAAATTATCATCCAAAAAATGCGAATTTTTAAGAAAATTCCTGAATTTTCAACTAAAAAAGATCAATTTGAACCAAAAATGGAATAGTTAACTTTTCAATAAAAAAATGAATAAAAAAATTTTTCAACAAAATGGGTTAACTTTCAACCAAAGGAATGAATTTCAAATAAAATGATAAATCATTAAATAGAAAAATGAATTTTCAACAAAGTAGTTCAACTTTTGACCAAATAGTTGAATTTTCAACCAAATGGTTGCATTTTGAGCCAAAAATACGAATTTTCTACAAAACAGTTAAATTTTCAATATAACAATGTGAATTTCCATTAAAAAGGCTAATTTTCAACCGAAACAGATTATTTTTAACCAGTTGCATTTTGAACCAAAAAAGATTAAATTTCTACAAAAACTGAGGGATTTTCAAACCAAAAAAGAAAAAAAATTTAATTAAATTCTTGAATTTTCAAGCCAGATACTAAAGCTTTTAACTAAAAAAGTTTAATTCTTAGCCAGAAATTTAATAGTAGACTTTTCAAACGAAAAAAAATAGAATTTCACTCAAAAATATTAAGTTTCTACCAAAGGAAATGAATTTTCATATAAAAAAGACGAATTTACAACAAGAGTTGATTTTTCAAACAAGAAGGATTTTTAAGTCAATAACGAAAAAAAATTTCATCCAAAATGTTGGATTTTCCAGCCAAAAATACGACCTTTTTACAAAACAGTGGAATTTTCAACCAAATAATTGAATTTTCAAACAAAAAGACGAATTTTCAACCAAGAAAATTATTATCTACCAAAAAAGGCTATTTCTCAAAAAATTACAAGCATTTTCTACAAAGCAGTTTATTTTTCTAACAAGTTGTAGAATTTTTAAGCGAAAAAAAGAATTTTCTACCAAGCAATGGAATTTTCAACCGAACAGTTCAATTTTTAACCAAATAGTTAAATTTCCAGTTGAAAAATTAATTTTTAACAACAACAAAAAAAACATTTTTAACAGTCTAGTTCAATTTTCAACCAAAGAGATGAATTTTCAACTAAAACTATGAATATTAAAATTAACAAACAAAATTTTTAAGAAAGCAGTTCAGTTTTCAATTAAGGATTTGAATTTTCAACCGAAAAAGATGAATTTTCTACACAAAAATGGAATAGTTAAATTTTCATTTAAAAAAATTAATTTTCAACCCAAAAAAACAACTTATTTTCAACAAAATAGGTTAATTTTTAACCAAAGGAATGAAATTTAACTTAAATGATAAATCTTCAACTAAAAAGTGAATTTTTAACAAAGTAATTCAACTTCCGACCAAACATACGAATTGTTTAATTTTCACTAAAAAAGCTCATTTATAATCGAAATAGAATAGAATAGAAATAGAATAGAAATAAAATAGAAATAGAATTCTTGAATATTCAAGCCACATACGAAAATTGTTAACCAAAAAATATGAATTTTTAGCCAGAAATTTTATTAGTTGACTTTTCAAGCGAAAATAATAACTTTCAACCATTCATTTGTTTATAGTTTATTTAATTAACAGAGCTTATATTTTATATTTATGTTCGTCTTCTAAGTTCATAAAAATTTAATAAGATTTTGTGGGCGTCGGAAAAAACTTCACGTTATCTTATATGGGGGGGGGGGGGGATATCGAATTCATTAAATTTATTATTATTTCGTGAATTACAGACTTGAAAATACTTTACGTAAGAAGTGGTTTTAACTAAGTACCCACCCCCCCCACACGTAAGACAGCATATAAACAAATTTCTGCACTTGAAATTTAATTTATTCCCTAAAGTTCTCTAGAAATACGTCAAAATCTCCTGAAATCGTAACAATCGATTAAAATAATTAGAAATCATTTTAAATTCCTTGGATACAAATTAAATTTAAATTATCCATAAAATGTAAGTAAAAGAACCGGGAAAATGAAATTAATATTTATTTTCTATTATTATAAACATAAAGTATTTAAAAATTCATAACAACCAAATTTTTTATATTAGGAGTTCTGAATTTTTTTAAACGAAATCTCTAACAATTCTATTGAATCTTTTAAAATAACTTATAATCTTCAAAATTCTTTGAAATTTTTTTATGATCCTGATATCCCTTGAAACTGCTGAAAACCGTGGAGATTGAGGTAGACATCCCCTGATAAAATAATTTATTTTTCTCCCTAAAGTTCTTCAGAAAATGGCTAAAACCCCTAAAGTCTCTTGAAATCTTTGGAAATCCATTAGAGTCCCTTAAAATCCTTTGAAATCTCTGTAAAACGTAAAAATTGATTTGAAAAGTATAAATCATTTGAAATTCCTTGAATATCATTTTCCCAAAGTCTCGAAAAAATGAATATTGTAAAAATAGATATGAAAATTAATTGCGTATAATAAATATTTTGAAAAAAATGAGAAAACTTTTTGGAAAAAAACTATAAATTTTTGAAACTCTTGATATCCTTTGATATTTAATAAAATCCTTCAATCTTGTGAAATTCCTCGAAATACCCTAAAATCACTTAAAATCTTTGCAATCGCTGGGGACCTCTTGACATTTTTTGTCATTTAATTTATTTTCCAAAGATCACTAGAAATCCTTCTAATTTTTAGAATAACGACAAAATTCTTTGAAATTCCTTAAAATTTTGCACAACTCTTAAAATCCTTTAAAAATCTCTCAAAATCCCTTAAAATCTTTGGAGAACGTAAAAATCCATTACAAAAGTATAAATAATTTTAAATCCCTTGGATATCATTTAAATTAAATTTATTCATTGAAGTTAACAAAAAACATTGTTCAAATCCCTATAAATCTTTAAAATACCTTCAAATCCCTTAAAATTTTTGGAATCGCTAGGAATCTCTTGAAATTTCCTTTCATTTAATTTATTTCCCAAAAATCACTAAAAATCCTTTGAAATTTTTGGAAATCCTACAAAATTCTTTGAAATTCTTTTTGAATTTTTTATATCCTTTCAAATCCACTAGAATCCCTTAAAATACCTTGAAATCTTTGGAAAACGCGAAAATAATTACAAAAGTATAAATAATTTGAAATCCCTTGAATATTAATTAAACTTATTCGTAAAAGCTATCTAAAAAAATCGTTTAAACCCCTATAAATCTTTAAAATTCCTTGAAATCCTTGGAGATTTAATAAAATTTTTTAATCTTGTGAAATTCCTTGAAATACCTTCAAATCCTTCAAAATCTTTGAAATCGCTAGGAATCCGTGGAAATATTTTTAATCTCTTAAAACCCAATAAAATCTTTAAAAATTAGTTTAAATATTCAGAAACCCCATAAAATCATTTAAAAGGCTTAAAACCTGTGAAAGTCCCTCGAAAATTGTTTAAATCCTTAGAATCTGAAATTTGAATTAAATTAAACTTATTATTCCTTGAAGTTCTATAAAAAAACCGTTTAAATCTCTACAAATCTTTTAATGTTGATGAAGAAAAAAAATTTCATTTTTAACCAAGAATACTGACTTTTACCTAGGAAGACAACTTTTCAACAATAGCCATGTATTTTTAATCAAGAAGATTAATTTTCTACCAAAAAATAATAATTTTCAACAAATTCCATACATTTTCAATCAAAAAGTTGAATTTTTAAACTAAAGAAGATCGATTTTCAACAAAAAATTAATAATCCACATTTTCATTGCAAATTTTTTTTAATTCAAGACAAAACGAATTTTCTATAAATCAATTGATTTTTCTACAATATTAAAAAACTTTCAATAAATAAAACTAATTTATAACCAAAAGAAAAACGAATTTTGATCAAATTACATACATTTTCAACCAAATAGTTGAATTTTTAAACTAAAAAGGACCAACTTTTATCCCAAAATAGAATAGGTAAATTTTCATTACAAAAAATTAATTTTCAATAAAAAAAAAGAATTTTCTAAAAACAGTTGAATTTTCTATCAAATTATTAAAATTTCAGATGAAAAAAAAAAAATTTTTAAAGAAGAAAGCAGAATTTTCATCAAATTACATACATTTTTAACAAAATAATTGAATTTTTAAACTAAAAAGGACCCATTTTTAACCAAAAATAGAATAGGTAAATTTTCATTACAAAAAATTAATTTTCAATTTAAAAAAAAAACGAATTTTCTACAAAACAGTTGAATCCTTAACCAAATCGGGTTCATTTTTAATTGAAAAAACAAAATTTTCTAAAAAGCAAATTAAATTTCTACGAAATTTTTAAATTTTCAGTAAAAAAATAATTTTTTATGAAAAAAAAATGCATCAAATTAAATACATTTCCAACCAAATAGTTGAATTTTTAAATCAAATAATATCAGTCTTTAATTAAAAATAAAAAATTTCATTTCGAAAAATTAATTTGCAATAAAAAAAAACGAATTTTCCACAAAACAATTGAATTTTCTACCAAGCAGTTGAATTTTCTATCAGATTGTTGAATTTTCCATCCAAAAAGGCGAGGTTTCTACAGAAAAAGTTAAATTATCAATAAAGAAGTTAATTTCCGGCCAAATTGCTAAATTTTCAGTGAAAAAAGTTAATCTTTAACAACAACAAAATAACGAATTTTCAACAAAATACTTGAATCCTCAACCAAAACAGATAATTTTGAAAGGAAGAGTTGAATTGTTAACCAAAAAAATTGATTTTATAACAAAAAATATTAATTTTCAACCGAAAAGATTAGGCTTTATCAAAAAAGAAGAATTTTTAATAAAATGCATAAATTTCAAACCAAATAGTTGAATTTTCTATGAAATACTTGAATCCTCAACCAAAACTGATAATTTTGAACCAAAGAGTTGCATTTTTAACCAAAAAAATTATTTTTATGACAAAAAATTATTTTTATGACAAAAAAATTGTTTTTATAACAAAAAAATTGTTTTTATAACAAAAAAATTAATTTTCGACAAAATAATGGTATTTTGAAAAAAAAATTTATTTTAAATTTAGAATAGTTTAATTCAATAAAAAGATGAGTTTTCAACAAAGTAGTTAAATTTTCGACCTGGGGAGATAAATTTTCAACGAAAAATGTAAATGTTAATATTTCAACAACAAAAATTTAATTTCAAATAAAAAATAGTTGAATATAACCAAAAAGACCAATCTTCAACAAAATACTTGAATCCTCAAGCAAAACAGATAATTTATATTCAAAGAGTTACACGTTTAACCAAAAAATTGATTTTATAACCAAAAATTAATTTTCAACAAAATACATCAATTTTTAACCGAAAAGATTAGGTTTTATCAAAAAAAGGCGAATTTTCAATAAAGTACATCAATTTCGAGCAAAATAGTTCAATTTTCAACTACAAAAAGATAAATTTTCGATCGGAAATCGAATAGTAAAATTTTCAGTTCAAAAAATAAATTTTCAACAAAAAGATGAATTTTCAACAAAAAATATAATAGTTGATATTTTGAACAAAAAAAAATTTAATTTTAAATTTAGAAAAGTTGAATTCAATAAAAAGATGAATTTCCAACAAAACAGTTGAATCCTCAACTAAAACAGATTAATTTTTCAACCAAACAGTTGCATCTTTAACCAAAAAAAGACGAATCTTCAACAAAGTTAATAAATTTTCAACCAAATATTTAAATTTTGAACCAAAAGGATTCATTTTCTACCAAAAAAGGCCAATTTTCAATAAAAATATCAATTTAAAATTAAATAATTGGATTTTCAACTAAAAAATATCAATTTTCTACCAAAAATTTAATAGTTAAATTTTCAATTAAAAAAATTAATTTTCAATTAATTGACTTTTGTTTTTAGTGAAAACTAAGCTTTAGCGAAAAGTGCAAACATCAGTTTCATCATCTTCAGAATTTCAATATTCCACATTCATTCTCATGGATAGTTTTTTTTTGATTCCACGAAGCCTAGTTACTTCACATCCAATTCGTTTTCATATAATATAAATAAGAAAAAATTCTGTAAGTCAACTTTTTTCCGGTGTGATGACAGAGGTGAAAAAAATTGAGATTCGCTGATATAGTGGTGAGAGCGAGCAGCTAGGGTGGACGCAACAGGATCAGGGGTTTTGGCATCGATTAAACAAAACCACCCTATCTGGCTGGAATCTTCGTCCTTTCCACCCCCCGCCCCTTGAAATGTGGCCATGGCCACCCACTCATGTGCCACCTTCAGGCAAATAAATCCCCACAGGTCATGTCCACGTGAACTTATGAAGATAATTTACTGGCATGTTAATCATGTGTATGTATATTCTACAACGTACATGTATGCCAATAACATTTCGCTAAATAAACGATTCTGAACACAGTCTTGTGCGTGGCAGTTTACGGACACGCACAGCATTTTACGATTCACAATTTCTCACGCAGGTGAGTTAATTCGCGTGCGTGTTGTTTATAATTGGGAGATCAATCGTTTATACCGAAATTGTCACAGGCGATAAATCGCCTGGACGTGTTCCAAATGCGTTAGAATATTAAAAAGAAAAAAAATTATATCAAGAGACGGGGTCTTTTTTTTAACCAGAAACTTGGGTTAGACTTCGAACCATTTTAACAGACTGAACGAACCAACTCAAACGAACAAAACCAAACAAACCAAATCAAACCAATCAAACCAATCAACCCAAACGAACCAACCCGAATTAACGAACCCAAACGAACCAAATAAAAAAAACCAACCCAAACGAACGAACCCGAATGACCGAACCCAAACCCACCAACCCAAACGAACCAATCAACCAATCAACCCAAAAGAACCAACACGAATGAACAAACCTAAAACGAACCAAATCAAAACAAACCAATCAAAACAAACCAACCCAAACGAACCAACCCGAATGAAAGAAATCAAACGCACCAACCCAAAGGAACCAACTCAAACCAATCAACCCAAGCGAACCAACATAAATGAACGAACCCAAACGAACCAACTCAAACCAATTAACCCAAACCAACCAAACCGAATGAACGATCCCAAACACACCATCTCAAAGGAACCAACTCAAACCAATCAACCCAAACGAACCAACACGAGTGAATGAACCCAAATGAAACAACTCAAACCAATCAACCCAAACGACAAAAACTGAATGAATGCACCCAAACGAACCAAACGTATTGATCGAACCCAAACGAACTAAACCGAATGAACGAACCCAAACGCACCAACTCAAACGAGCGAACTCAAACCAATCAACCCAAACGAACCAACACGAATGAATTAACCCAAATGACCCAAATGAACCAACTCAAACCAATCAACCCAAACGAACCAAACCGAATGAACGAACCCAAACGAACCAAGCAGAATGATCGAACCCAAACGAACTAAACCGAATGAACGAACCCAACCGAACCAAATTAAAACAATTCAACCCAAAACAAACCAACCCTAATGAACGAACCCAAACACAGCAACTCAAACGAACCAACCCGAATATACGAACCCAAACGAACCAACCCGAATGAACGAACCCAAACGAACCAAATCAAAACAAATTAACCCAAACGAAAGAACCCGAATGAACGAACCCAAACGAACCAACCCGAATGAACGAACCCAAACGAACCAACCCGAATGGAAGAATCCAAACGAACCAAATCAAAACAAATGAACCCAAACGAATCAACCTGAATGAACGAATCCAAACGCACCAACTCAAACCAATCAACCACAACGAACTGACACGAATGAACGAACCCAAACGAATCAAACCGAATGAACGAACTCAAACGAACTAAATTAAAACAAATCAACCCAAACGAACCAAACTGAATGAACAAACACAAACGAACCAAATCAGAACAAATCGACCCAAACGAACCAACCCGAATGAACGAACCCAAACGCACCAACCCAAACGAACCAACACGAAAGAACGAACACAGATGAACCAACTCAAACCAATCAACCCAAACGAACCAAACTGAATGAACAAACCCAAACGAACCACACCGAATGAACGAACCCAAACGAACCAACTCAAACCAATCCATCCAAACGAATGAAAACGAATGAATGAACCAAATCAAAACAAATCAACCCAAATGAACCAAACCGAATGAACGAACACAAACGAACCGAATCAAAACAAATCAACCCAAAGGAACCAACCCGAATGAACGAACCCAAACGCACCAAACCAAACGTACCAACACGAATGAAAGAACCCAAATGAACCAACTGAAACCAAACGAACTAAACCGAATGAACTAAACCGAATGAACGAACCCAAACGAGCCAAATTAAAACAAATCAACCCAAACGAATCAACCCGAATGAACGAACCAAAACGCACCAACCGAAAAGAACCCACTCGAACCAATCAACCCAAACGAACCAACACGAATGAGCGAACCTAAACGAATCAACCCGAATGAACGAACCAACACGAATGAATGAACCAACACGAATTAACTAACCCAAATGAACCAACTCAAACCAAACGAACCAAACCGAATGAACGAACCCAAAGGAACCAAATTAAAACAAATCAACCCAAACGAATCAATCCGAATGAACGAACCAAAACGCACCAACCCAAACGAACCAACTCAAATCAATCAACCCAAACGAACCAACACGAATGAGCGAACCCAAACGAACCAACCCGAATGAACGAACCCAAACGAAACAAATCAAAACAAATTAACCCAAACGAACCAACCCGAATCTTACATATTAATATCTTATTGACTGGATGTTGACTACATCCTGCTCATATCTTGCCTTCATTGGATGAATATTGGCAACTCTGCTCATATCTTGTCTTCATTGGTTGAATATCTTCAACAAATGAGAATTTCACTCTAAATGACCTTGAAAAATGACCTGTGTCTTAAGGTCATGACTTCCTTAGCATTTCCCCCTCAGAGCGCAATAATTTTTGCAGGGAACATTTCCTTCTCTGATATTCTGTTTGAAGATATTGGCCTAGGTTTGTTAAAATGGTTCGAAGTTTTTACAAAGTTTGATCAAAATTGACAGGGACCCATTTCATGTACATTTTGTGCCTAGTCCATTAAGGTAAGCAGGAACTGCAAAAAATCGAAAATGAGTTTTTTACATAGTTGGAATCGTAGAAAAAAGGTACATCTGTTTATGATAATCCTTTTTTTTAATTGTTGATATAATTAAAAATATTTTTAAAATAATTATTGTAAAAAAGGCGGATCTACAATTCTGGTCAGTCACGTTTGGTAAGAAAGCAGGATCTGCAGATCCGTTATTTTTCGTGATTTCGCTACACACTTTTAGCCGGATCTGCATTTTTTATCACAAATCAACCATTTTTTCAGAAATGAGAAGATTAAATGTAGTTTTCATGACAAAAATTAGGTCACCGGAAAAATAAAATTTTCTATGATTTTAAGAATTGAAGAAATATTATCAGTAATTTTTTATAAAAGAAAAAACATAATAATTTCGAAAAAAGTTTAAAACTTGGGGAAAATAATTGTTTTAACAATAGTTTTTGTAATTGATTTTTTTTTCTTATGGTTGCTTCTTACCAATTTTTCAAAAGTGGTTGGATTTTAATAAATCATGGCTTGTTTGGGGTAACATTCTCCACAAATCTGTTTCCGATTTAGACAATAAGTAAATAATCTTCAAATATAGTTATTTGTTTAAAATTTGTTTTAAAACTATTTCAGTCTTGAAGAATTAACTTCGGAAATTGGAAACAGTATGTTTTCTCCGAAAGAAATTAGCCATCATTTATGAAAATTCAACCATTTTTCAAAAATGGGTGAAAAGCGATAGTAAGATAAAATGCAATTGCAAAACAAAACTGTTAAAATAAATGAGGTTGAAATTTTTTTCTATTAATTTTTCAATTATTAATTCAATTAATCAAGACTTTTTTATGTAATTCTTTTTATTAAATTAATGTAGGCACCATATTCCTAAAATTTCAAGCCAAATGATAATGCACTTAACAAAATAGTTGAATTTCTAAACAAAAATATGAATTTTCCACCCAAGGAAATAAATCTTCAAAAAAAAAGTTAAATTTTGGAGCTAAAAAGTCGAATTTTTTGGAAAACATTTGGCTTTCAAACCCGAAAAGATAAATTTAAAAAAAAAGTAATTTTCATTTAATCAGAAATATGAATTTTAAACCAAACAGTTGAATTTTCAATCAAAGAAAATTAATTTTTAACGAAACAATTTCATAAATAATTAAGCAGTTGAAATTTCAAGCAAAAGGGATGAAATTAAAAAAAAAATATATGTACGTTTTTAATCAAAGAAGAATTTTCACCAAAAAAGTTAATTTTCAATTAAAAAAGTTGAACTTTCAAGCTAAAAAGTCAAATTGTTTAGAGAACATTTGACCTTCAACTCCGAAAAGATGAATTTTCCAAAAAAGTTCATTTTCAACTAAATAGTTAAATTTTCAACCAAAGAACATTAATTTTTAACCAATCAGTTGCATTTGCAACTAAATACTTGACATTTAAAGCAAAAGAGACGCATTTTTAAAGAAAAAGACGAATTTTCTAGAAAACAGTGGAATTTTGAAACCAAAAAAATATGAATTTTTGACAATGAAGTTCAACTTTCAACCAGATACTTCAACTTTCAACAAATAAAGATGAATTCTCAACAAAAAATGTGAAAATTAATACCTAAAAAAAAAAACAGATTTCAATTTTTAATGAAAAACAGTTGAATTCAACGAGAAAAGGCGAATTTCGAATAAAATAATTGAATCCTCAAGCAAAACAGATTAATTTTAAATCCAAAATTATGAATTTTTAATAAAATAGTTAATTTTCAAAGGAAAATGTACCTAATAGTTGATATTTCAATCAAAAAAGATTTTATTTTTAAATCCGAAACAGTCGAATTCAAATAAAAATAAAATTTTCAAAAAAATTGTTATAGTTTCCAACAAAACAGTTTATTTTTCAAGTCAATAGGATTTTGAACAAAAATATGAACTTTCCAGCAAAAATATTATTGTTGAATTTAATCATAGGGCTCGAAAATTAAACAATTTGGTATAAAATTCCACTATTTGGTACAAAATTAAACTGTTTTATAACAAATTAATTTTTTTATTGAAGATTAATGCTCCTCAATAAAAATTTAACTACACCATTTTTGGTTAAGAGCCGATCTTTTTTAGTTTCCAAATTCTTCTATTTAGATGAAAATGAATCAAATAAAATTTGAACTAACATCACATACATTGTTCAAAATACTTAGTTGAAATTTTTTGTAATTTATTGAAAACTCATCTTTTGTAATAGAAAATCATTTTTTTGTTTGTTAAAAATGTAACTGTATTGTTAAAAATTAATCTGATTCAGTTGAGGATTCAAGTATTTTGTTGAAAATTCATCCTTTTTGGTTATATTTAACTGTTTTATTTATTTCCGGTCCAAACTCAAGATTATAATTCTTTTGGAATATTCCTTATACCAAGTTACAATCGAATTAATTTCAAAAATTCACTGTTCCAAGTCACAATTATAATTATTTACGAAAATTCCCTGCCCCAAGGTCTAAATTATAATTCTTTGCGGGATTTTTGTTTATATTTAATTTATTTATTCCCTGTCTAAACTCCGAATTATAATTCTTTTGGAGAATGTCCTATACCAAGTGAAAATTTAATTAATTTCCAAAATTCCCTGTTCAAAGTCAAATTATAATTCTTTACGGAAACTCCCTGTCCTAAAGTAAAAATTATAATTATTTACGGAAATTCCCAGTTCTATCTCAGAATTCTAATTCTTTGGGCAAATTGCTTGATCCGATGTCAAAATTCTAATTCTTTGCAGAAATTGCGGGAATTTTCTAAATGTTTAATGTATTTATTTCCGGTCCAAACTCAAGATTATAATTCTTTTGGAATATTCCTTATACCAAGTTACAATCGAATTAATTTCCAAAATTCACTGTTCCAAGTCACAATTATATTTATTTACAATTTCTATTGTAAACCAGAAATATAGTAACTCACTTTTTTCAAAATGTGGGAGAGGGAAGTTTCACACAGTGACGAATTCTAACTTGAAAAAAGGATTTTTTTTTTAAATTCCCTTCTTCTAAATAATCTAAATCAGAATTGAAATTCTTTTCCAAAATTCCGTGTTCCAAGTCAAATTATAATTCTTTACGGAAACTCCCTCTCCTAAAATAAAAATTATAATTCTTAACGAAATTTCCTGTTCTAAAAAAACCCTAAAGTGAAAATTGTAATTATTTTAAGAAATTCCCAGCCCTGAAGTAAAAATGATAATTCTTAACGAAATTTCATGTTCTAAAGAAAACCTGCAGTGAAAATTATAATTATTTAGGGAAATTCCCAACCTAAAGTAAAAATTATCATTCTTAACGAAATTTCCTGTTCTAAAGTGACCCTAAAATTAAAATTACAATTCTTTACGGAAATTCCCAGTTTAATCTCAAAATTCTAATTTTTTGCAAAAATTGCTTGATCCGAAGTAAAAATTATAATTTTTTTGTGAAAATTGCCTGTCCCAAGTCAAAATTATAATTCTTTAAGAAATTCCCTGTCTCCAATTAAAAATTATTATTCTTCACGGAAATTCCTGTTCCAAGTCAGGATAATGAAAATTCTTTAAGTGATTTTTAACAATATTTCTTTTATTTATTCTCTATCCCAAATCAGAATTATAAATCTTTTGAATAATTCCCTGTTTCAAAGCCGAAATTATAATTCTTTTAGAAAATGCACTGTTTCAAGACAGAATTGTAATTCTTTTGAAAAATTATCTATTCCAAGGAAGAATTATGATTTTTCAAAAATTCCCTGTTCCAACTCAGAATTAGAGTAATAAAATATATGATTCCACTTTTTATTTGCATATTTGTATATTCGAGAGGGAAATCCGGTTCACTGAATCACATTTCCGGTCATTTTCCGTCTTTTTACAGGTGAACAAAATTCCCGTTCATTTCCGGGATTTCCCGGATTAAAATAAATTGACATTGATTATTATTTGCCTTAAATCGACATGCTGTCTATATATGATATGTACGCAATGTAATGTAACATTTTTAATTTTTATTAATTTTTTTTATATTAACACGTTTAAAAGTATGTTTGTATAGGGGTATTTTTAAAATTATTTTTCTATTATAGTTGAATTTCATTAAATGAACTGAAACCAGGAATGTTAAGGATCTTCATGTTGGAATACATCAATACATTCAATACGTATATAAAAAAGTGAAAGCATTGGTGTAGAACAGTAGGTTTTTTTTATTCCATTAAATGGATGCGTATTGAACATTGGAATGAAGATAGCCTTAGCCGTGTTTAACCCCTTGAAAATTCCAAGGTTTTTTCCAGGTACTTCTAGACTTTTCCAGGTATAATTTTTCTTAGAAAATTCATATATTTTTTTGCTTAAAATTTCAAAAATTTGGTAGAAAGTTCAAATATTTGGTAGAAAAGTCAACTATTTGGTTAGAAAGGAAATTTCTTGTTGAAAATTCGTCTTTTTGGTACAAAAATTCATTTCTTTTAGTAGAAATTTCATATTTTTTTGTTAAAAATGAAACCGTCTGGCAGAAAATTAATATGTTTTGATCGAGGATTCAATTATTTTGTTCAAAATTAACATATTTGGTCGAAAATGAACTTTTTTGTTGAAAATTCATATATTCCGGTTAAATATTTAACTGTTTTGCAGAAAAATGGTATTTCGGGATTGAAATTTTAACAGTTTGTTACAAAATTCAAATGTTTAATTGAAAATTCATATTATTGGGTTCAAAATTCAATTGTTTTGTATAAAATTCCAATCTTTAACTTAAAAATTTAACAATTTGGTAGAAAATTAAACTATTTGGTTGTAAATGAACATTTTTTGAAAAACCATATTTTCGGATTAACAATTCAACTGTTTTATAGAAAAATATTTGTGTTTTACTTGCAATTTTAACCACTTAGTAGAAAATTAAACTACTTGCTTAAAAATTCAACTCTTCTTGAAAATTCGTCTTTTTGTTTTAAAAATTCATCTCTTTTCGGAGAAATTTCATTCTTTTGTTTGTTAAAAATGCCATTTTTTGTAGAAAATTAATGTTTTTGAAAAATCATATTTTTGGATTAAAAATTAAACTCTTTTTTAGAAAATTCTTGTTTTCTTTGCCTACAATTTTAACCATTTAGTAGTGAATTCAACTATTTGCTTAAAAATTAACTATTTTTTTGAAAATTTGTCCTTTTTAGTTCAAAATTCAACTGTTTGGTTGAAAAATTATGTATTTTATTGCAAATTCATCCCTTTTGGTAGAAATTTAATCTATTTTGGTTCAAAATGTAACTGTTTGGTTCAATTTAACTGTTTTCGAGAAAAATTTCTAAATCTTATTTCTTTGAAATATTTACTATTATATTTTTTGTTGAGACAACTTTTTTTTTGGTTGAAAAGTAAACTATTTGGTTTCAAATGGAACAACTTGGTTAAAAATTCATTTTTTCGATCGAAAATTGATTATTTAAGTTAAAAATTAATCTTTTTGCTTGAAAATCGAACTAATTTGTTGATTTTTTTTGCATTCAACTGTTTTTGATTAAAAATTTAATCTTTTTTGGTTGAAATATCAACTACTATATTTCAAATTGAGAATTCATCTTTTTTGGTTGAGAATTCAGCTACTGGGTTGAAAGTGTAAACTACTTTGTTAACAAATCTTTTTTTTTAATTCATCATTTAAATTGAAAATTAATCTTTTTACTTGAAAATTGAACTATTTGTTTGAAAGTTTCTTTTATTTTGGGTTGAATTAAACTCTGTTTGATTAAAAATTAAAATATTTTTGCTTGAAATATCAACTGTAACACTTCTTATTGAGAATTCATTTTTTTGTTGTTGGTCGAATCATTTAAGTTGAAAATTAATCTTTTTTCTTGAAAATTGAACTGGTTTGTTGAATTTTTTTTATTGAATTCAACTTTTTTTATTTCTTATTTGAATCTTTTTGATAGAAAATTGAACTACTTGGTTCAAAGTGGAAATACTTTGTTAAAAATTCACTTTAGTGGTTGAAGATTTATCATTCAAGTTGAAAATTCGTCTTTTTATAGAAAATTATTCTTATGTTTAATTTTTATTAATAAATGTCTTTAATTGAGGAAGTTTTAATAAACTATTACAGGATATTCCTAAATATATTAATTATCACCATCGAATTTCTAAATGAATTAATAAAACTAAAAAGTAAAAATATAATTAGGGCCATGAATTTCAATAATAATGATTAAAACAATTTTTTTTTATCTTTATGCTTAAAATTCAGTGCATATTTAACATATTAATACTTTGAATAAAATATATTTTCCTGAGATTAGTGAAAATGATAGAAGTTTGATTTAAAATAGTATAAATCCAATACTTTAAAAGTTATTTTTACAAATAAAAAGAAATTGTTATTTAATTTTATATTACAATTTGAAACATATTTTAGCACGCTCGAAAAAATTCCCTATTACTTTCAGGTCTTCTAGGTTTCCAAGTAAGTAGACACCCTGTAATAGTTTTTCTAAATAAATACTTATGTATTTAAATTTTAAAGTGTACGTATTTAAACTTAAACAGGACTGCAATACGTGTTGAAATTTAAATTTTAGATTGTTTATACACTTCCGCCTCTTTTGTTTCCAAAATTTTATTTTATTTTAAGTCTGATCCTTTGTACTCTTTTCGGTAGAAATATTTTTTTTTAAACTTATAACTTTTTGTGACAACAATATGTATTCTATGGAGATGTGGCGTGGATTGACTCTAATTTAAGATTAAAAAGCGCACGAAGGATGTGGCTTATCAGCACTCAGCGAGCGGACTGGAGTAATTTGAAGTTCAATACGGAAATAGCTGTGGTTGTGGCCTCCGTAATAGCCCTGTCAGATTAGAAGAAAGAAAAAAATTTTGCTGGAATAAATTATACAAAGCAATTTTTTTAATTTTAAATGTTTGGGTGGACAGACTGATTAAATACTGAAACCCTGAATTCTGTTAAACCGTTGCGTATATTGTTAATTAGCAATAAAATGAAATGGACAAGATTTTTTAATAGGTTTGCTTAAATTGTTGCTTACGGTCAAGTGATAGGTGAGAAGAACATTTTACTTGATTTTTAGGACTTGAAAAATCTTTAAAATGACCCCTATTTAAACCCTCTGCGACTAATAGTTTACGCGACATTAATTTGTTAATTAAGAATCGTGTGTTTTCGATAAAGCCAGTATTTTAATTAAGTTTCATTGGTACTGAAAATATTCTGATCAAATTTTTCTTATTCAGGTAAGAGCACCAATTCTTGGCACCCCCAATTGTTGGCATTAAATAAATTCACTTCTGTTTTTGGCATAGCAATAATTGGGCTAAGGTTATAAGAATTAGTGTTCTTACCCTAGATCCCTAAAGTGCAAGGTTGAAAGTACTCAAAAATATTTTTTCTGGAATTTTAAATCCAAAAGTTGCGGAAAGAAGGAGGATTAATTTTTTTAAACAATAGAAGTCCTACATGAAAAATCGCCTTTTGATCAAATTCAATATTGTTAATTAATATTTTTTTGACTTTCATAAATTATATATAAATATTTAAGTTATAACAATTTTTCGTTACCAAATATACCCTTCCAATAATAAATCACAACGATTTTAGTACAAAATAATTTGTAACAGTTATATACAATTCTGAACGCGAAGCAGGTGATATTTCAAACTCTCATTTCCTACACATTATTCCCAAATTATAAAAATGTTTATCATAACTCGGTACAGCTCTGCAAAATTGTGAATTAAAATTTTTTAAGCTATTTTTTTATGCAACTAACCTTTTGCACCTAGAAGATTATGACAAAAATTATTCTCATTAACCTTCGCCAAATATTATATTCTTTTTTCAGACGATTCCGACAAATTTAATTATGCAAAAAGAATTATTATTTATAATAATGTGTTATTAAAAATGCAAAACATTTTGTGTAAATCTAAAAAGTTGTTTTTCTTGAAGAAGCACTATTTTTCACACAATTTCTTTTACAAAAAATGTTATTGTTTAAAGAAAAAAAATCTGCCACCTCACTGAGCCATTTTTGGATTTCAAAATTCCGAAAAAATGTTTTTGAACACTTTCAATCTTCCACTATAAGGCAAAAAAACAAAACAATTGATCGGAGTATTTTTAGTAACAATGAAAACGAATTGAAACGCTTCTCTGAAAACACGTTAGCCTCGATTAACAAATTAATATCTCGTAAACTATTAGACGCAAAGAGTTCGACTAAAAATAATTAAAACATTTTGTTAAATGCTCTACAAATCGAGTCCTATACACTTTTTACTTATTTCTAACCAGAAACGAAAATCTTAGCAAACGTTTTTAAAAATCGTTTCAATTTTCACTTAATTGTTAATTAACAATACACTCAACGGTCTGATAGAGTTCAGGGTTTCAGTATTTCATTAGAAAGTCCAACCAAACATTTTGAGCAAAATAATTTCTGTGTATACTTTGTCCAATTAAATCTAATCAAGCTGAATTATTTGTAGATTGTAGTGATGGTAGAGCAGGCAAGAAGAGTATGTGTAATAATTTTTTATTTATCAAGGGATTTTTCAATAAAAATGATGAATTTTCAACCAAAAAGATTAATTTTCTACCAAACAAGACGAATTTTTAACAAAATGCATAAAATTACAACTAAAAAAGATAGAACTTAAGTTTAAAAACTTATTTTTAACAAAAACAACGCATTTTTAGCAATCTAGATAAATTTTCCACCAAATACATTAAATTTTAACCAAATAGTTGAGCTCAAAAAGATAAATTTTGAACCAAAAATAGAATAAGTAAATTTTCAGTTGAATCAATTAATTTTCAACCAACAAAAAAGGAATTTTCAACCAAAGAGATAAATGAATTTTCAACGAAAAGTGTAACAGTTAATATTTCCACCGAAAAATATTATAATTTTCAATAAAAAAACAGTTGAATCCTCCACCAAAACTAATTTTCTAACTAAAATTAAATTAAAAAATAAATTTTCTAAACTAATTTTTGAACCGAAAAGAGGAATTTTTTGACAAAAGTGTTGAATTTTTAACCAATAAAGATTTTTTAGTTAGTAAAGAAAAAAAGTCTCACGCAAAATGTTGCATTTTCAAGCCAAAACGACGAATTTTCCGCAAAATAATTATACTAAAATAATTTTATTTTCAATCCAAAAAATACGAGTTTTAATCAAAATAATTAAATTTTTAACTAAAAAAGATAAATTTTCACACAAAAATGGAATAGGTACATTTTCAGTTGAAAGAATTAATTTTTAAGGTCAAAAAAGCGAATTTTTAACAAAATTGCTAAATTTATATACAATGAAATGAATTTCAACTAAAATGATGAATCTTTAACCAAAAAATTACTTTTTAATCAAATAATAGAATTTTCAACCAAATAGGTAAATTGTTTACACAAAAATACCAATTTTCAAAAAATGCATGAATTTTCAAGTAAAAAAATAAACTTTCAACCGAAAATGTAATGGTTCAATTTTCAACAAAAAAAAAATGTTTCATGTAATGAGATTACTTTCCTGCCAAAAAATACGAATTTTCAACCAAATATTTGAACGTCCAACTAAAAACATAAATTTTCATATAAAAATAGAATAATTAAATTTTCAGTTAAAAAAATTAATTTTCAAACAAGAAAATATTTTCAGTTAATAATGAAAAAAAAATTAATCCCAAATGTTGAATATTCATGCCAAAAAGACGAATTTTCTACAAGAAAAAGTTGAATTTTCAAACCGAAGATATGATTTTCCAAAAAAAAGTTAATTTTCAACCGAATAGTTGAATTTTTTACCAAAATAGTCGAATTTTTAACAAGACAGATAAATCTTCAAACAAAAATATTAAATTTCTATAAAAAAAAGACGAATTTTAAACTAAATAGTGTAATTTTGAACTAAAAAAGACGCATTTTCAACAAAATAGTTGAATGTCCAATTAAAAACATAAATTTTCAAATAAAAATAGAATATTGAAATTTTCAGTTAAAAAAATTAATTTTCAACCAAAAAATATTTTCAGTCAATAATGAAAAAAAAATTCAAAATGTTGAATATTCATGCCAAAAAGACGAATTTTCTACAAAAATAAAAGTTGAATTTTCAAACCGAAGATATGATTTTTCAACAAAAAAGTTAATTTTCAATCGAATTGTTGAATTTTTTACCAAAATAGTTGGATTTTCAACAATGAAAGATTTTTCAGTCAATAAAGAAAAAATGTAATCCAAAGTATTGTATTTTCATGCAAAAAAGACGAATTTTCCACACAAAAAAAGTTGAATTTTCAAACCGAAGATATGATTTTTCAACGAAAAAGTTAATTTCCAACCGAACAGTTGAATTTTTTACCAAAATAGTTGGATTTTCAACAATGAAAGATTTTTCAGTCAATAAAGAAAAAAATGTAATCCAAAGTATTGTATTTTTATGCCAAAAAGATTATGACAACCTTTTTCGTGCAGAATAATATGCTGAAAGGTTTTCTATTTGACTATTCTTCTCTGAAAGTAATCGTTTTAATTAAAAAGAAGAAAAAATTTATTAGCTTTATTAGATTTAACAGGATGTTGGAGTCCTTCGTTATTTTCAATGAAATAGATGCTTAATGAGTCATGGAATGAGGATACTAGATAGTCTTAGCCACGTTTAACTTTTTCTCTATCACTATCACTATATTATATCAATCAGTTTGTCTCAGGAAATACTTACGTGCAGATATTTTTAATTATTTTTTCTTTGAGCACTTCCGCCTCTTTTTCTTCCAAAATCTTCTTTTATCTCAAGTTTTCCATGCTCTTTACACTCTTTTCACTAGAAACAAAAATTAAAATTAAAACAAATATTCTGTAGCGATTTGGACTGATAATTTGAAATCAAAAAAACCTTCGGAAAGATTGGACAAGATGCTGGAGCGATTTATCAGCAGCGAGAAGATTAGACTGACTAGAGACGAGAGTAATCTGAAGTTTAGTACTAAAAGAAGCTGTGGCCTCAGTAAATTTAGAAAACCTACACTAGTTGGAAACTGAAGAAGAACTGATGGGTTTTCACTTATTGGACATATTATACTTGCCGCTGGCACGTGCGCATATGCAGCGCACCACTTCAGTTCCTAACAAGAATAAGTTCATACGTAATTTCAATCAAAAAAGATCAATTCTCAGCAAAAAATGTAATAAAAAAATAGTTGAATTAAAACCAAAAGAGATTCGTTTTTAACCAAAATGATGAAATTTCTACCAAAAGAGATGAATTTTAAAATCAAAATGACGAATTTTCAACCAGAGTTAAATATTCAACTAAGAAAGATGTCAATAAATAATTTTTTTTTCAAACAATAAATAAAAAAAATGTCATCCAAAATGTTGAATTTTCAAGCCAGAAAGGCGAGATCTCTACAAAATAGGTTAAATTTTCAACCAAATAATTGAATTTTCAAACAAAAAGATGAACTTTTAGCCAAAAAAATAATAATTTTCTACTAAAAAGAAGAATTATGAACAAAATAAGTACATTTTAACCATATAGATGAATTTTCAACCAATAAGATTGATTTTTACCCGAAAAAGACCAATTTTCAACAAATTACAAAAATCTTTAAACTAATAGTTGAATTTTTAAACTAAAAAAGACTGAAACGGAAAGAAGACTAAAAAAATGAAATAGTTAAATTTTCATTTCAAAAATTAGTTTTAAATGAAAGAAAAAAATTCTACGAAACAGATGAATTTTTAACCCGAAAATATTAATTTTCAATAAAAGATAAAATTGCAACCAAAAGTGGAATAGTTAAATTTTGGGCTGAAAAAATAAATTTTTAACCAATAAAACAAATTTTTAACAAATTAGTTCGATTATCAACCAACGAGAGGACTTTTAAATTAAAATTACAAATCTCTAACGTTTTTAACCAAAATGATGAAATTTCTACCAAAAGAGATGAATTTTAAAATCAAAATGACGAATTTTCAACAAGAGTTAAATATTCAACCAAGAAAGATATCTATAAATAAAACTTTTTAAAATAAAGTCAATAAATAAAAAAATGTCATCCAAAATGTTTAATTTTCAAGCCAAAGAGGCGAGATCTTTGCAAAAAAGGTTAAATTTTCAACCAAATAATTGAATTTTCAAACAAAAAGATGAACTTTCAGCCAAGAAAATAATAATTTTCTACTAAAAAGTTGAATTTTGAAACTAAAAAAGACTGAAATAGAAAGAAGACTAAAAAAATGGAATAATTAAATTTTCATTAAAAAAATTAATGTTAAATAAAAAAAATTCATATGAAACAGATGAATGTTTAACCCGAAAAATTTACTTTTCAATAAAAGAGTTTATTTTCAACCAAACCGTTCATTTTTCAACCAAGAGGATTACATTTCCATCAAAAAGGACGATTTTTTAATAAAGTAGATGAATTTTCAACCAAACAGTTGATTCTTTATCTAAAAAAAAAAGATAAAATTTCAACCAAAAATGGAATAGTTAAATTTTGGGATAAAAAAATAAATTTTTAACGGATAAAACAAATTTTTAACAAATTAGTTCGATTTTCAACAAAAGAGAGGACTTTTAAATAAAAATTATAAATCTCTAACCAAGAAAATTAATTTTCTACCAAAATAGACAAATTCTGAACAAAATACATAAATTTTGAAACAAATAGTTAAATTTTTAACCAAGAAGATTAATTTTCTACCAAAAAAAGACAAATTTTGAACAAAATACATTTTTAACCAAACAGTTGAATTGTCAACCAAGAGGAAGAATTTTCTACGAAAAAGGGACGAATTTTTAATAAAATACATGACTTTTTAACCAAATAGTTGAATTTTCAGTTAAAAAAGATAAATTTGCAACTAAAAATGGATAAGTTAAATTTTCAGTTAAAAAATTAATTTTCAACCACAGAAAAAAAACGAATTATCAACAAAACAGTTAAATTTTGAACCTAAGGAATGAATTTTTAACTAAAATGATGAATTTTCTTCTAAAAAATTAAATGTTTGATAAAGTATTTCAAATTTCGAATAAATAGATAAATTTTCAAACAAAATGTTGAATTTTCGAGTGAAAAATCAAAATTTTCTATAAAATAGTTGAATTCTTATTCCAAAAATGTACATTTTTAACAAAAAAGTTCATTTTCAACCGAACCATTGGTTTCCAAAAATCGAGTAACCTTAACAATTGACCAATAGGAATGCTTTATTAATAATTTTATATTTATCTAATGAACTATATATTCTCTTATTATATCAGTCAAAAGAATTGGACATCAATGATATTAAAGATATAAAATTATTGATTTTAAAAATGAAAAATTTTAAATCTTTAATATTTAGAGATTTAGATCATTTAAATCAATTTATAATTCAAATGGAGGAATTTTCAACAAAAAATTTGAATTTTCGAGCAAAAAAGCTGACTTTTTAAGAAAATAGTTCAATATTCAACAAAATAGTTGAATTGTCAAACAAACAGTTGCATTTTTCACTGAAAAAGATTAAATTTCTACTAAAAGAGATGAATTTACAAATCAAAAAGGCGAATTTTCATCAAAAAAGATATTTCAGTTGATAAGGAAAAAAATTGTATTCAAATTGTTCAAATTCCAAGCCAAAAAGGCGAGACTTATTTAAAAAGTTTTTTTTTTTTAAATCAAATAGCAGAATTTTCAATCAAAAAGGTGAATTTTCAACGAGAACTGATTTTCTACATAAACGGGCTTTCTATAAAAAGATGAATTTTCAACCAAATAGTTGAATTTTAAACAAACAGAATCAATTTGTTACCAAAAACGATGAATTCTGCAAAAAATGCATATATTTTTAACCAACTAGTTGAATTTTGAACCAAAAAGATCAATTTTCTACCAAAAAAGTCGAATCTTCAACAAAAGACTGAAGAAGACCGATCTTCAACAAAAATTTCAACCAGAAAGCTAAATTTGAAATCTAAAAACACGAATTTTCGGTTCAAATAGACCAATTTTCAACAAAATAATTAAATTTTCGAAAAAATAGTCGAATTTTTAACCAAATAGTTGAATTTTCAACCATGAAGGTGGATTTTCTACTAAAAAAGACGAATCTTCAATAAAAATTTCAACAACAAAAAATAATTTTTCAATGTGCTTGAAGTTCTGAACGTTCAAATGAACGAAATTTTTTACTGATGATTTTCTAAATTAGAAAGGGCTCAAATGTTTGTTCAAAACTTCAGATACATTATTTTCAATCTAACAGGACGATTTTTCTGTTCAAATAGACAAATGTTCAAGAAAATAATTAAATTTTTGAAAAAATAGTTGAATTTTTAAGCAAATACTTGAATTTTCTACCTACAAAGATGAATTTTCAAACAGATAGTCGAATCTTCACACAAAATAGATTTTCAATATGAAGGACACAATTTGTTTGATTTGCACACAGTTTTTTTTTAAATTAGCAGAGTAGTTTTCTAATTGAGAAAATGTGACTCACCGCGTGTGACATAAGCCGACATCGTACTTTCAATATTTTTTTAATCTTGAAAAAATATAAAAAATACATTTTCAAGGTATCTTCGAAATAATTGAAATCGATTATTTCAATTTCATACGAATTTTGTGTAAGATTTCTTTCAACACCCTTAGAAGTGGGGATTTGTGAAAAAATGTTGCATTTTTTAAATTATAACTCAGATCTGTCTTAATTAGGTCAATTTTTTAAACCAACTTCCAATTTTAATAATAATAGTTTTATTTACGTTGATGAAACTATATTTTTAATTTTACGTGAGGTACGTACGAGAATAAAATAAAAAATAGAAGGTATATTGATAAGCTTAATTAAAAAAAAAATGTAAGCGATACTCTCTATCATACATTTAAAATGTACAAAACTATATAAAAATAAATAAAAAATGTTTAAAAAAACAACTTTGAAGCAACTTTTACCACCAAATTATAATTCTAAAACTAATAATTTTTTAAAAACAAAAATGGACTTTTCTCAAAAACGGCTCAGGCGATTATTTTAAGTTTAATTAAAAAAGTGGCATAGGACAACATGAACCATAATTCACCAAAAAAAAGCATAAGTAAACACCTTTAATTTAAAATTGTTTTTGGTTTAATTTTGATACTTAAGTATAATAATATTATATAGTTATGAAAAGAACTTCGGTATGTAAAATATTCTTAATTTTTTCTTTATTTTCATTGCATTATCAAAATTATTTTTGAAAACCAAAGCTTTCCACAAAAGGTTAATTTTTAATTGTCATATTACAATTTTAAGCTCCCTTTTATACCTTGAACCTCTAATATGGAAAATTTAACTTCAAAACTCGACACTGTAAAGTTTTTTAAAATTTTTCGAGATAAATATTGGATAATTCTTAGGAAGAAAAATAAAAAAAATCTGGAATTTACAGGGTATTTAAAACAGTGAAATTGTATAAATCTACTTCCGAAATGACTTTCGTACATTACTTACAAAATTAAATCTTTTTCCACTATGCAAAAAATTTATTGCTTTGTCAGTAACAGTGTTTATTGTGTAAAATAAATGTTGAAAATAGTTTAAATAAATTATTGAACAAGTTTAGCATTTTCAAGCTTTGAAGATTTCAAAATAACGAACGTTTACAAATTTTTGGATTTTATAAGTTAATCAAATTTACGGAACTCATTAAACACTTTAATCGGTAAATTTTTAATTAATTACATTTTTTGTAAAGAAAATTAAATTAAGCAAATATTTCAAATTCAAAATTATTGCTATCGATTAACGAAAGTCAACTTCAACTTGGTCGTACGAAGTATGCAAACCTTAAAATACTAATTTTTTAGCAATATTCAAAATCATTATTGTGAGTCTTTTAAGAAACTAAAAAAACCGGGACCAATAATATATATTGTATATACATGCTTATTAGATTAAAAAGTGATTTAAATACCATTCAAATCTCACATTTTTCAGCTTATCTCCCTAAAAGGTATTCGTTAAGAACTCATTAGTTCAACATTTTAATCAGTAAAATTATAATTAGTGACATTTTTGTAAAGAAAATTAAATTAACCAAATACTTCAAAATTTAAATTTAGCGCTGTCAATAAAACTAACTTCAACCTTGCCGTGACCAAATGCCAAGCCTCAGAATAGCGATTTTTGTGAATTTTTCAAACATTTTATTTTCAGACAAAAAAGCTTGGGACCAACGTAAAATGCATAGGATAATTAGACAAAGGAATGATTTTAAAAATCTGTAAATCTTAGATTTCTCTCGAAAATATATTCAGCTCAGAAAATTTTGAAAAACAGTCTAAAGTGCCCATTTAAACTGAAAATTTTCATAATACAAGATCAATAAATAAAAATAGAACTCTCATTTTTGAGAGTACAAGTAAAAATTAACCTTGGAGGGTAAGTTTTTGTTTTACAAAATAATTATTTCAATGTGAATAATGCAATTTAAAAAATTGAAAAATGGTACATTTTCACCTGTTTTGACAAAAGAAACTTCAAAAGAACAAACTGAAAATAACCATTTAGTCATATTCACGCTATGCAACCAATCAAGTATTCAACAACAATGAGTGCTAAATTTTCGAGAATTTAGTTCACCAATTTTTTTAGATTGGATTTTATAAATCGCAGTTATCAAATCGGGAATTTTAATTCTAAGAATTAATTTTTAAAACAGAAAATTTTAATTTTAAATGATTCTTTAATAGTAAAGGCAACAATTTTGTTCTTAGCATTTGTCCCAAATGTTTTAAAAAAGACAAAAGGTATCCATTCATAAACCCTTGACAATATTAAAATTAGTTTGTATGTATTTATCTACTAATGAAAATTACTGATTTTTTTTTAATTTTCTTAATTTTTTACAACATTTGCAAATAAGCAATTTTATTTGTTGATATAATTTATTTCTGAATTTTTCTATACATTATTGATAACAAAAAATATTTTAATTGTAAATGTTTTTTAATATCGGGAAATAATCCTGTTCTTAACATTTTGCTACCACACTATAATTTGTAAACTTTTTCATTTTGTTAAAGAGATGAGAAAAATGAAATTACGGACAAAAACTTAGAATGTCTTGAAAGATTTCAATATATGTCAAAAAAGAATCTGGAAGATTTCAAGACAATTTTTTTAATTTTGCAAGATTAAATTTTTTTATGAAAACTTTGAATTATTCCAAAATATATTTCAACGTCTTAGAAATTTTAAAAAGATTGAAAAATAATTAAAATTTTGAAAAGGTTTAAAAAAATTGTAAGCAAAATGTAGATTTATGAAAACTTTTAAGTAAAATTTGAAGTTTTTCAAGGATTTTGAATGGTTTTGGAAAAATATTTTTTTTAAGGTTCCAAGAAAAATTCTAATTGATTTTTTATATTGAAAAATTAATTTTAAGAAAATATTTCAAAAGATATAAACAGATTTTTAATGATTTCCTAAAATTTCTGAAATTAATGTAAAAGATTTTAAAGTACAATTTTTCTGTTTAGCAATATAGATTTTTGAAAACTTTGAACAAAAAATGTAGAAGCTTTTTAAGGATTTTAAAAGGTCTAAAGACTTTTTATTTACCAAAATTTATTTTAAGAGAATATTTAAAAAGGTTTTAAAACATTCCAAGAGTTCGACAATTGTCAAAAAAGAATCTGGAAAATTTTTTAATTTTGAAGAATTTTTTCAACATTTTACGAAAAATTTAAATAACTTTAAAAGATATTTCGAAATTTTAAAAAAATTTTAAAATAATTTAAAATTGGAAAAGATTTTGAAAAACTTAAAACCCAATATAGATTTTTTAAGTGTTCGAAATGAAATGTTGACGTTTTTTAGAGCTTTTGAAAGGTTTCAAGACAATAAACATTTTTTTTAAGATCCTGAGAATATTTAAAGTGATTCTTTATTTTAAAAATGAATTTTTTGCGACATATCTGAATTCTTAAAAAATCTTTTCGAATTTTCTTGCGGAACCTAAGAAAATTATATCTACATTACCTCAAAGCAAATAAACACAGAAAAAGCAAACATAATTTTTTTATTTTGTATTAAAGATTTTTTTTCAAATCATAATTTGCATAAGATTTTTTTCTTTCTTAATGTTGAGGATTCAAGTACATTGTTTGAATTTTTTTGCTTTTGATGAATTCAGCTGTTTTTGATTTAAAAGTAACATCCCTTTAGATTGAAATATCAACTATTACATTTTTCGTTGAAAGTAAATAATTTTAGTTAAAACTCGTATTTTTTGGCGGAAAATTAATCCAAGTTTTATTTTATCAAAAAATATTGTTCCAACTAAAATTTAAATAATGCATCCGAATTTTTTTTTGTAATCTGTTATTTGCAATATAAATTGAATCAATATTTCTGCGCTGTTTCTAGTTTACAAAGCCATCAGTAAAAATTTTGTTCATTTGAGCGTTCAGAACTTCAAGCACATGAAATATCAACTATTACATTTTTCGTTGAGATTTCATAATTTTAGTTAAAAACTCGTCCTTTTTGTCAGAAAATTAATCTTCTTGATAGACAATTTATGAATTTGGTAGAAAATGTATGTATTTAGTTGAAAATTGAGTTTTTTGTTGAAAATTCATATTTTCGAGTTTTTTTGTTTGAAAAATTAAACTATTTTGTAGAACATTCGTAATTTTGCAAATATTCCATTTTTTTTTGTTAAAAATACAACTGGACATAAATTAATCTGTTTTGATTAAAATTTGTTTTCTTTTGGTGAATTCAATGGATTTTGGTTTAAAATTAACATCCCTTTAGATTGAAATATCAACTATTACATTTTTCCTTGAGAATTCATAATTTTAGTTAAAAACTCATCTTTTTTGGATTCAAGTTTTTTCCCCTATGGATTGAACAATCTTTTTTGATTGAAAATTCGTCTTTTTCACTTGAAAATCCATCTCTTTTGGTAAAAATTTCATTTTTCTTTTAAATCAACATTGCAACTTTTTGGATAGAAATTAAAATCTTACTTTGGTTGAGGATTCAACTACACTGTTGAAAATTGGATGTGCTTGAAGTTCAGAACGTTCAAATGAACGAAATTTTTTACTGGTGGCTTCTTAGTGCCTAAATATTCATTCATTTAGATTACTAAAAACAGATTTAAAAAAAAACTAATATTGCCGTATTTTGAATTATATTTGAAACAATATTTTTAGATAAAATAGAATTAGGAAAATATATTTCGTTTATTTGAACTTTCAGAATTTCAATTACATGAAAATTTGTTTTCTTTTCATGAATTTAACTGTTTTTGATTTGGAATTAACATTCCATTAGATTGAAAAGTCAACTATTACCATTTTCGTTTAGATTTCATAATTTTAGTTAAAAACTCGTATTTTTTGGCAGAAAATTGATGTATTTGGTTGAAAATTCAAATATTTGGTTGAAATGTGACTTTTAAATTGAAAATTCATATATATATATATATTTTTAATTAAACTATTTTGTAGAAGATTCGTAATTTTGCAAATATTTAATCTTTTTTGGTTAAAAATACAACTGGTCGAAAATTAATCCTTATTTGGTTGAGGATTCAACTATTTCGTACACAACTTGTCTTTTTTTAGATTATTTTGAAAATTAACTTTTTTGTTGAAATTTCGATTTGACATATCTGAAATATTTAAAAACCTTTTCGAATTTTCTCAAGAATCTTATAAAAATTATATTTATATAATGTTAAAAACTAAGAAACAAAAACACCTAAAAAGTAAATAGTCATTCAAAATTTTTATTTTGTGCTAAAAATTATTTTTATCACTTAAATCGAAAAACTACACATGCGCAGCGCGCGATTGATAATGCTAGTTATTTAAACATTTATAAAATATATAATTGCAGAAAAGCGCGAAGATTTGACATACCTTACTCCGTTTACTCCTGCGTATATTCCAATTTTTAAATGATATTTTTTCCGAGTGACTCCCCGACACAAGTAAAATTTGTGGACATTGGAATAACCACTAACTGAAAATATTTTCCGGTTTAATATTTATAGAAAAACATGAATTAAAAAACTGTCCCAATCAAAAAATTCAAAAGAAACAAACAAAACATAACCTCTAATTTGACACAACTATCAAGAGTAAACGATTAAGCTCATGGTTGCTCAATTCATCTCTTGAGAGAAATATTCACTTATTTAAATTTACTTTCTTAGGAAAGCACCTTGAACTATTATTTCTCAATACTTAATTAGTTTACTGGATAAAATTATTCCGCATATTAGGACGCTGACGCACATGACACATGACACATCGGTGACATCGACATTCGGCTTCCTTCGGTATGGACCAGCCCCGTGGCACTCTGAAATGAAAGTAACGGAAATGTTGAGTACGGCCGAGGGTGGCGCTGGCTGTACTTTTAGGCGAAAATTATTCAAATGCATGGGGAAAGTGTCAAAAATGTGAAATTGTTTCAAGGCTTTTAGACTGAAATTTTATCAAGTTTTTTTTTTGTGATGAACGGGAATAATGGGGAGAATTTTGCCGAATATTTTGCCTTGAGAATTTTGAAGATTTCAAGAGAATAAAAACGTGTTCTTAAAATTCCTGGTAAAATTTAAATAATGTTTTATTTAGTAAATTAATTTTAAGAGAATATTTAAAAATTATTCTCTAAAATTCCGACAAATAATGTAGAAAATTTTAAAGCAAAATTTTTCAATTCTGCAAGCTTATAACATTTTAAATACATCTGTACTCATTTTCTGACTCTCGGTGAGTATTTTTGTTCTGTTTAAGGGTTGTTGTAGTTTTAAAGTAATTTTTCAAATAAAATTGTGCTTGATCCTTTCAGAAATGCCTAAATTTAAAAATAAATCTACGAAAATCTCGGTGTCCGGGGCTACCCGACAGTATTTTCTCTTAAACTATTTTAGGCCTCATTGAAATGTAATTAACACTATGTCCTTAATAAAATAGATTTACTTAATGCAAATTGAAATTAAAAATGTTAAATAATAGCGATGTTATAAGCAAAGTCGCCTTTGCCCCACCGGTCGCCGCTGCCCCTCCTTACCCTACACATACACGAGCGATGCATAGGGCTGGTTACGACGGATCCTCTAAACCTCGAATGTTGATACTCATATTATGAATATTGAATAAATCATCAATTATTGAAATTCGTTGTGATAAATTGAAGCGAATTCGTGGCTTCCATCCTCCCGAATTAAGAAGAATTGATTAATGTTCAAGAGAATTCGCGCTAACGAATTTAGGTGAATTGGATCTTGACTGAAAATCTCACGAACTAATATGATTCATGGAGGCCTCTAGCGTATTTTCCTCAATTCAACACCATTAGTTTATTTTTACTGGGCACTTTGCGTTGAGAGAAAAAGATTGATTTCAATTTGAATTGTTTTAAATTTTATACTTTATGTTAATTACATTATACTTACCAACAGAATGAATGATAGTTGCTAAGACGAAAGAGAGAACAGCAGCCTTTTTCCACATTGTCGTCAAATGAATCAAACTTACGCAGAGATTTGAGAAGATGAATAGCCAACAAAATTTAATTGGACTGATGAATATTCAACATTTTTTCCTCATATATATATATACAAGTCGTTATCTTATTTGTCCTAATATTTGGTACACTTGAGCCTTGATATACCTCCGGTCTCGGGCATGGCGTAAAATGGCCTTGGCTGGAAATCAAAGATCAAGTGGCTACGGAACTGCGCAACTCGGCTGAGCACACAGCCCCTCTCTTCTTCCGCCCCTTGGATGCCGTCATCCTCAACTACGCCGCATGAAATTCTAGGAAGTCCGTATATCAAAGACCGTCTTATCAAGGTTTTTGTGTATTTCATAAGCTATTTTTCCGCATTGAAGTCGAGAAAATACTGGAGAACTATGACATTATTAGGAAAACATGTTTATTTCCTGTTATTGAAATCTTGAAATTCAGAAGAGCATTTCACAAGACAAAACCCTACATGAAAAAAATTAAGCCTGAGTATAAAACAAATATGTGCGATACACAATTGATAGATTTTATGATATTGAGCGAAATATGGCTGTGGATATTCAAATTTCCATTTTTCTAGCCTCTCTCTCCGCCCCTTGGACCCCTTTTTCATCAACTAGGGCTGAATGAAATTCTAGGAAGTACACATATCCAAGGACCGTTATATCAAGGTTTCAGTGTATTTCACAAACTTTTTTCCGTATTGGAGGTGGGAAATACTTCAGATTCACGACATTATTATGAGAAAATGTTTGTTTGCTGTTATTGAAATCCTGAAATTCAAAGGGCATTCCACGAGCGAAGACAATGTATGGGGAAAATATTTGAATTTCCCCTAACAAATTTGATTGTGTGTAGACAGCAGACATTTGCGTTACACGTCCAATTATTTTGTGTTGTCTCATGCAATTTTTAAATTAAATTAACTAAATACACAAATGAATTCTCAAAAAAAATGTTTTTGAATTAGATAAAATATTTAATTTTTTTATAACATTCTTGAAATTTTTCAGGTCAGGCCAAATTATGTTTCAAAAAATTGTAGTGATTCAAAAACTTTTTTATGGCATCTTCATGACATTGAACGTTTTTTAAACATAATTTTGTCTCACTTTGTACGCTTTTGGAATGTTATACAAATTATTTGGAACCATATTTCTAGTAAATTTCAACGAATGCAGGATCAAATAAGATTTGAAAACAATTCAAGTTAAATTTGGAAAAATTGGAAAAATCCTCAAAATTCTCTTAATTTTAGTCAAATTGGATTCAGTTTAGAGGAATTAAAGAGAAATGGGGAGAAATAGATTCAAATTATGAAGAATTGATGTGAATTGGAAAATTGCAAGTTAATTCAAAACAATTCAAAAATATGGAAAAATGCATTAGATTCAGTAAGTTTTATGTGATTTTAGAAAAATTCGTGAAAATTCAGAAGAATTTGATGAAATGCTTGACAATTGAAGGCGAGTTAAAAAGACTTCAGGATGAATCAAACGAAAACTGTAAAGAAATTTAAAAAATACATTGTATTGAGTAGAATTAAGTGAATTTAGAAGAATTTACGAAAATTGGAAAAAAAACGTGAGAATTCTTCAGAAGTCAAAAGAATTTCGAAGATTTAAGGATGAATTCTAAATGAATTCTAATGAATTGACAAAAATATAAAAAATTTCTACAAACGATTCAAAACGTACAAAATCCCTTACTTCTTGAGAATAAATTATTTAATATTTCCATTAGAATATAGATAGCTTTTAAAAGATCCTTTACAATCATACATATCGGCGGAAATCTGATAAAAATCATGGGAATCTTTCAAAATATCAGCAAGTTAAAAAATCATTTGAAATTGTTGATTTTATTCAAACATTTTAATTGAAAATTCGTTTGGAATAATAATAATTAAATGAAAATAATATTTCATATGATAGGAAAAATTAAATTATTATTAATAACAAATAAACGTTTATTTCAAAGAAATAATCATATTGTTAAAGTAAACATTCATTCATTTGGCAATATATTTTTTATATAAATTCACGCTCCTTGAATAATTGAAATTTTCTATGGAAAACTAGAAAAATGTAATTTGAAAAAAATTCTTATTTTTCCTCACTTTGTTTAAACGATCGCGAGGCAATGTTTGTACATTGGTGACAAACTACTTCACGTCTATAATTTCGTGATATGACCTTCTTATTATTTCAACAGTGTTGATAATGTTACACGATTCCGTTTTTTATGATACATTCATATTTTTCACGTTTTTCATTTTTATTATTTTTTTAATTATTAAATACAGTCCTAAGTTTTTTTTATTTCTATGATGCAATTAGTTGCTTTCCACTAATCTCAACTAAACGAATGATCGATTTTTCTGCTAATTCTTTTTAGCTCAATGTCATACTTATTCAAGCTGATGCTTATACAAGGCAAATATGTTCTATAAAATTTGCTAAACTATTGCAATTTTTTTTTGAACAATCAGGTAAATATACAACTGCAAAAATTTTGAAAACCGTAAGCAGAACTCTATTCAAAAGTAGCGCTTGATGATCCTGAATATTTTATATATTGAGGTTGTTCTCATTGATTAAGTAATTACCAGATAAAAGACCCTTTATAGGCTCTCCAGCTGTTTTCTGGAACTAACCAAACTGGTACTTGACACCCAGATCAATGAGACATAATTTAAAATTTGTCTAATGATTACCGTATACCATATATAACCAGCGAACCAGCCCAGAAGGCTGGTTCATCCTTTTTTACTACCACATCAAAATTAAGTTTCCAGGCTAGTGTAGGGTCAAAGTGACTTTAAAATACTTGGCTGATATGGAGAAGTCGAAATTCGTACCACAGAATTTTGTGCTAAAGATGACAGTTTCCTGTGGCTCGTAAAAACCAATAATTCAGTTTTGTTTGGGTTAACAGATAGGCTACGGTCATTGTATCAATTCTCAACAATGTTGAAAGCATTGTGCATGAGTTTGACTAAGGTTCCCTTATGTTTTCCTGTTACTATCATAACAAGGTCATCTACATACCCTTGTGTGAGAAACCTGATTCATTTAACCTAAGAATCAAATCATCAATGACGAGTTCTCACCGGTTGGAGAATAAAACTCCTCCCTTTGGACAACGCCTTTTTACCTTCGCTCTCAAATTGTGACAGTGTAGCGAAGACTGGACAATACTGCCGCATATCATAGAGCAAACCCAACTATTAACAGTGGTACCTAAACCATGTTCCTTAGCTAAATGGAATATAGATACCGAAGGTGTGTTTCTGAAGGCAGCTTCTATGCCCAGAAAGACTGCTATTGTTACATCTCCTATTCGTCCTGATTTTTTAAAGCGGAAGGTGAAAGAATAAAGTGCTTCAATAGTGGCTTTGCTATTCTGTGAGGTAAACTGATTACTATGAAGGGCTTCATCCAGTAGGATTTTCTCTTTTATTTGAGAATGGACGAACTTTTCCAATGTCTTAAACATGAAATAAGTAAGGCTCATTAGTCTGAATGATTTGGCCTCATAGAAGGAGTCTCTCCCCGGCTTTGATATGAAGATCACTTTGACTTTCATCCATGCCATGGGTTTATATAACATATCTATGCAAAACTTTAAAATGTTACACATTGTTCCTGTCAGACCCTGAAAATCTTTTTGAATCAACGCCGGGAATATAAAGTCTTTCCCAGCTGACTTGAATCGATAGAAACGCCGGACGACACATCTAATTTTTCATTGTGTTACTATCCGTCTTGCTTTTCTTCAGTCATCGTCATTAGCCCTATGTTCTGGGTTGTCAGAGGAGCATGGCCTAAAAGCCCTTCCTTCGAAAATCACCCAGGTTAGGAAACAGGAAAGTGCACCTGCATTAGGTTTTCGAGGATATGGCTAGCCATTTCATTCATGTTACTTGTTGGAAAGACCAATGCCCACAGTTGACATGTAGGGTTTTTCTTCAAAGCACTGTGGAATTTTGCAGTTTTCCCAGTTTCCAGATTTCATGGCTCAATTAAATAGTCTTATAGTTTCTTTTTTAAACGCCTGAAGTCTACACTTCCACCAAGGAGCATCCTTGTCTGGCTTTTTAATACGAAAAGGGAAGTTATCCTCATAAAATTTACATACGGCCCTATTCACTACATCCACAGCAAACTTTAGCTGACCAATTGTTGTTATCTTCCTAGGAATAATTTCCAATGACTCTCCAAGATCTTCCCTATAATTATTGCAGTTAGTCGCTACTTTTGTTGCGAATGTTCCTGCTGTTCTATATTGTATAATGCAAATTCGCATAACATCCAATGATCAGTGGCCATCCTTTCGAACTGCAGTATTCCACCATCGTCTCCATTTTTTCATGGTGGTGGGTCTAGAGAATTGAATGGCAGGTATGCTAAAAAAATCGCCGTAGGCTGACGTCTTCCTGATCTTTGGTGCTCAATTTGAATCGCTATTAGGTCTTTACTATAGAACCTAGGTAAGTAAATACAATCGATATCCCTTTGGACGTAAATTGCTGTCCTAGGGTTTTTCGTCAGTTCTATTATAGATTATAGAACCATATTTCTGGCTCACACCATTTAATTCTGCCTTGTAACAACAATGTTACTGAATCAGAGGAAAAGCCTTATATTTCACTTCAATGCCTCTGCTTAAGGTGGCCGAAGCAAATTTACAGTGGTGAAGATTGATTCGAATAAACTTCAAATCCGAGAATTTTACGCTGTTCATTTAAGAACTAGCGCCATACATCGGTTGTTTCGAGGATAGCTGCTCTTCCACTGTACTCGCGGGCTCTTTCGGTTTTGAAAGTGCTTTCATCTGGATCATTTTCCATCTCAGATGCGCTTAACAATTTACTTTCTAGATGCCTTAGACCACTGAAGGGTCTGCTCTCAAGGCCAACTGGGTTTTCTTGGCTTCTTTTCTGGCGTCCATGATGGTCCACTCCTCCACTTTTTACGTAGGGTTCTGGACTGCCAACCTTTTGAGGATGATTGATGGTTCCTCGGATGTTCCAGGTATCCATGTCATCAATTTGGTGTGCTTGAGAAGGTCCTTATGATCAATAATTTTGATTCTTACACCTTATGGTCTCAAGCCGCTGATTGCATCAATGAGCCACGCCCTAGACCTCACATCCAAAATGTCATGACAAACTTCCCGCATTGGGTCTCCAGATGCTTTGCCCCATTCAGTTTGCTATCTAAGATTACCGAGGATATTTAACTGAGTCCGAGACTGTCAACCTCTTACCGTGTAATGCAGGGGCGTTAATTTTTGATACTTTGTACTGTTTTTTAAGATTACCTGTCTGGTCTTTTCTGGGTTTACCGAAAGCCCTGAGCTGTAGCACCAGAGCTTAGCAATGAGCAGGGCCGACCTTGTACCTAGGTACAAAATTAATCTTCTTCGTTAAACATTCTTCATTGAAAATTTAAATACTTTGTTGAAGGTGGAAAAAATTTGTTCGAAATCCTTTCTTTTTTGAAAATTAATCATTTTTATCAAAAATTCAGCTCACTAGGTTGAAAATCGATCGAAAAGAAATTGTGCAATATACATAGTATATCATTTATCAATAGGAAGAACATGAAAATTTTAAAGAGTGCAAAACGATGAATTACACATTCAACAAAAAATCTTCTATTTATCAAAAGAAAATGCTTAAATCTTACTAAAGAAAGTAACATACTGCTTTTCTCATGAAACCAAATCAAAAAAGGCAAGCTTCTGCGAAAATATCAGAATCTTTTCAATCTAGGAGTTCAGGAAGTACGAGCTTTAGGTCTAACACGAACATCTTAGAAATATTTACTAAAAATTAAATTGTGATGAATTTTTAGTGAAATATTTTTCTTTTCAGATTAATAAATGTTCTTTCACTGAAAAATAAATGTGCCTTATAAGTTATAGCCTCGTTTGCTATCAACTCGTTTCTAATGAATCAAAAAACGTATAGCTTATTATTTTACCATCATAGAGGAAGTTTAAAACCTTTCTGTGAAAGATTTATTTTTTTAGGGGAGAATTGTAAAATGAAAAGCCAGATAAATCTGAATATGTGTTTTACAAATATTTTGACATAAAAACTCGATTTTATATATTTTTCAATAAAGTCTTATCTTCAATATTCAGACTAATCAACTTATTAACTTTTTAATAATTAAATAATGTTTACTATTAATGTCCACACAAAATGAGACACTGAATTGAAAATTTTGGAAACTAAATCAAATACAATAAGTAATGTTTATTTGCTTATAATTTTTCATAAAGTTACAACAAAAATTTTCGGTAAGTTTAGAACTGAAACCCCATTATTTTTGTTTCAAGTAAAAAGAAAAAAAAGTAAAATTACAAAATTATTATGAGTTCCAAAAATAATTATTTTGATCTTGGAAAGGGATTTCTCCAAACCCTCAGTATTGATAAGATCATAAAAATTGTTCGCAATTACGTTATCTCTGTTTATTCTCCTACATACGATAGAACGTTAAAAACAAACAATTTCATCACTATTATGATAAGACAAAAATTAAAATTGTATATACTATGACGCATCAATATCTGATAAAAATGTTAATACTTATTAATTTCATAAAATGATAAACTTTAAATTCATCCTGAAAATATATTTTTTTTCAAATAGAGCAATATAGGTTATTTTTAAAACTACTGGAAAAAGAATATTTATTCTGAAAATCAAAAATTTATCATTCTAGTCGAAAATTCAACTGCTTGTTAAGAACGCAATACTTTTTTTTAAATTATAATCATCGTCTTGATTGAAAATTTATCCGTTTTCGTTAGAAATGAAACACTTTGGTTAAAAATGTTTAGTTTTGTTTATTGAGGATTTGATCATCTTGCTGGAAATTACTATTTTTGTTTAAAATTATTTTCTATTTAATTTAAAATTGTTCTTGGTTGAAATATGAACTGTTAAATTTTTCGTTGAGAATCAATCTTTTGTGGTTATATAAAATTCAACTGCTTGAATTAAAGTTGCAATACTTTTTTTTTGATGAAGGTTCATAATTTTAGTTAATATTTCAACTGTTTGGTTGTAAATTCACTTTTCTATTGAAATTCGAATTTTCATGTTTAAAATTCAACTATTTTGTTAAAAATTCATTTTCTTTGTAAGATCACCTCTTTCATTGCAAATTCAACTATTTTGTAAAAAAAAATGTTTCCTGCAGACTAATTTTTTTATATGAAAATTTAACTATTCAATTTTTCGTTAAAAATTTTTTCCTTATAAGTTGAAAATTCAACTACTTGGTAGAAAATGCATTTCGTTCGTTGAAAATTCGTCCTCTTGGATAAAAAATTCAATTATTTGTTGAAAATTGAACTATATTGATAAAGTCATCAATTTGGTGAAAAATTAAATTTTTGTTTGTTGATTTGATTGATTTTTTAAAGAAGAATATTGATCATGTTAAAATATATTTATTGGATGCAAATAGTTGATACATTTATATGCATTCATACACTTCTAATAAAAAAAGAATACCGCCAGCGTGATAAAAAATATCTAATTTCAATATTGTTCTTAATATTTATTAAGAAATTTTTTCAATATGTTTAAAAAAATCGTAGGTGATGGACGTGTTAAATTTGCAGTTCAAATAATTGATTTTTAACCAAAAAAGGTGAATTCTCAATGACAAATTTGATAGTGGGATCTTAAGCTGCTAAAGATCGATTTAAAAATAGATTATTTCAATTTGCAGTTAGGAAAGTTGATTTTCAACCAAAAAAAAAAGAATTTTGATCGCAGGAAGACAAATTTTTAGCAAATCAGTTGAATTTTAAACCCGAAAATATAAATTTTTGAAGAAAAAAAACTAACTTTTAACCAAAAATAGATTAGTTACATTTGAAGTTAAAAAAATTAATTTTCAATCGTAGAAAAAAAATTATCAACATTTCCACCAAAAAAGATGATTTCTCAATAAAAAATGTAACATAGTTGAATCTTCAAGTAAAAATGATAACTTATCAATTGGTTGAATTTTCAGTTAAGAAAATTAATTTTTAATGCAAAAAAACGGATTTTCAAACCAAAAAGATAAATTTTCAAAAAATTAGTTGAATTTTGAAGCCAAAAAGACGATCTTTCTACAAAACAGTTGAATTTTCAACCCAAAAATATGAATTTGTAACCTAAAAAAATTAATATTTTCAATCAAATAGTTGAATTTTAAACTAACAGCGATCAGTTTTCAAGCAAAAATGGATTAGTTAAATTTTGCAGTACAAATAATTGATTTTCAACAAAAAAAAGAAGACGAATTTTCAATATTTCCACAAAAAAAATGAATTCTTAATGAAAAATTTGATAGTTGAATCTTCAACTACAAAAGATAAATTTTAAGCTAGATTAGTTCAATTGCCAGTTACCAAAATTAATTTTTTACTAAAAAGACTAATTTTCATCCCAACGAGACGAATTTTTAGCAAAACAGTTAAATTATCAAACCAAAAATATGAAGTTTAAAAAAAAATTTAATTTTCGACCAAATATTTGATTTTTAAACTAAATTCATCAATGGTCAAACCAAAATGGATTAGTTAAATTTGCAGTTGAAATAATTGATTTCCGACAAAAAAAGAAAGAATTTTCAACATTTCTACCAAAAAAGATGAATTCTCAATGAAAAATTTGATAGTTGAATCTTCAACTATAAAAGATCAATTTTAAAATAGATCAGTCAAATTTGTGGTTAGGAAAATTAATTTTTAACTGGAAAAGATAATTTGCATCCCGAAGATTAGTTAAATTTTCAACAAAAAAGGGGAGAAGAGGGGAAAGGAGAAAGAGTCAACGGTCTTTTATCAAACAAATTTTCAAACATACCTCAAATTTGCATAAATAATAAGATTCTAATTATGTTACAAAAATAATTTTTACTCAAAAAGAACATTATTACATTGCAAATACAAAAAAATCAATAATTATCAAATGGGATATTAACCAAAGAAAAAAACAATTTTCTCACCACACACCAAAAAATGAATAAACATAGTAAATTATGTAATTCAGTATAGAGTCAATAAATTACCAATAATAATTTAATAGTTTTCTTTATACTTTTTTTGGTAACAAGTACTGTTTGATAATTCAACTTTCATAAACATTTTTTTACGATAAATTTTTGTTCAAGATTATACTGTGATGTATTTAGTTTAGCCTTTAAAAAAAAAAATTCTGAAAAACCATCCCCAATTAAAAGAATTTTATAACCTAATTTCTAACTTTGAATAAAGAATAACATTAACATATATTTTTATATTCATTTCTATATAGAATACAGTAAAAAAATCGATAATTAAAAAATTACTCCATTATTTATTCACAGCCTGTAATTTTTATAAATTCTCAGTTTTCTTAAATTTGAGAAAACAGCCACAAGGCGACTAAATAGCGTTAAAATTTTCTCAATATGACCTTCTTCTTGTTTTAATGAAGATAAAAATGTTACACTATTGCCTCGTTTTATTGAACTTTTCTGTTTTTCACGTTCTCCATGTTTATAATTTTCAAAAATTATTATGTACATTCCTGAATAAGTTTATATATTTTATCTGAGTAATTAGTTATTAGGATTAAATAATGACTCAATAATTAGTGGGTTTTCACTATTGGATTAAGAAATATCTTGACTAACCGAAATCGTAATTTTTTTACTAATCTTTAGTGGCCTAGTTTCTGCTAGTCCAATTTTTAAAGTTTCATTGTAATTTTTTCAGTTTTAACTATTTTTATTCAGAGTATATAACTTTTTTTTAAATCATTATATACAGTTCTAAATAATTTAATTTTTACCAAGCAATTAATTTCCTACTTTTGAATTAGAAAATATCTCGATTACTCGAAATAGTAATTGTCTTCTGAAAGAAAGTTTCAAAATCCAAAATATTGATTCATTATAATATTATGATTTGAAAAAATTCTTATTTTTCTTAACATTGTGCAAGTAATCGGAAGGCAATATGTTAAGAATGGAAACAGACTAGGTCACGTTGACAATTGCTCAATATGGCCTTTTTATTGCTTCAATAGAGTTAAAAATGTTACACCATTGCGTCGTTTTGTCAAACTTTTCAATTTTTCATGTCTTACATATTTATAACTTTTTTACAATTATTATATACAGTTCTACATCATTTTATTTTTACCAAGCAATTAGTTTTCTACACTTTAATTAGGAAATATTTCGACTACTGGATTAGTAGTTGTCTACTAATCTTTATTGGCTTACTTTTCACTAATGTGATCTGAAAAATTTCACTAGTAATTAGTTAAATTTGTCTGATTAAGAAAATATATGTTTTTGAAACTATATTATTAATCTACTATAACTCTATGGAAAAAATTTAACATTAACTCTCGCGAAATTTTTTTTTTACGGCGAGCCATTATTCATTTACAGCCTCATAAACAATATATCTTTCATAAATCTCTGCTCCCCTAAAAGCCAATATTGTCAAGATATCAACAAGTGTGTCCCAAAAAAAGAACCCAAACTCAAAGAGGACATTGTTTCAGAAATTTTAACTGGAATGCTATCTAATCAATCTGATTTTACTAATAAATTTCTTCAAATGATATACTTTTTCGCATCAAATGTCGATGCTGCGCGTGTCTTCAGTCCATATTTTGCAAATTTTTCTGCAAGGCACCGCAATTCGCTGTCCATGAATGTAGAAGTCTAATGATTTCTTTATATTTGGATAATGATCCTGATAGTCTATTATTATTTATTTTAGTTCAAAATCAGACTTAGTTCTCTAAGAGATAGCACGCCTCCTTAGAACCAAGTTTTACTTAAAAGAGGAGCTGAAGTTTGTACATCTGAAATTATGTTTTGGGGATGTCTCTGTATGGTGACGTTGTTTTGGTGACGTATCTCCTTTTAACTCGAGTCTTTTTGGGATATTGTATACCTCTTTCCAAAAACTCTCTTCCTCGTTGGGCTTGGATAAATCTTAAGACAGCAACAGGGTGATCGCTGAAGAGGCGGGATGGTTCAGCTAGAAACTGTTGATTCTTCCTGGTTCATCCTTCACTTCACGATATTCTTCTTCCTGCGCCAGCTGACAACTGTAATTTGTCAACAATATGCTACTTGATGAGTCAGCAGCTTTGAGTTGTCCAGCGTGTGACTGTAGATCCTCAGCTCTTGAGCGAACTTTCGAATCCTTTCCATGAACAGTCTACCAGATGTTATGTAATCAATCACACACTAAACACGGGGCGCATTCTGTTTTGCCCATCCAATCTTCTTGTTCAGATGATGCAAGCGTCTTTTGGTCTTTTGATCCATCGTCGGTTTAAGCCTTTAAATTGAATCAGTTGAAGCTCTCACAGCACCATTAACTGAACAATTGATGTCTCAGAGGTCGGACTCCTCCGAGATATCCTCATAAAGGGAGGAATCTATTACAGCCAGATCTTGGGGCTCACGAGGAACATGCATGTCAATGTTCCTCCTTGCCCTGAAATCGCTATAATCTCTCGGAAGGTTCCTGCTTTCCGCGGTTGGTCTTAATGTCGCTTCCTCATCATTGTCGGCAGCTTGTTTAAGCAGCGGTTGGGAAAGCGCTCCGTTTATACATCCACTTTTCAAGAGGTAGGTACGTTGATTTCGTCATGATTGATGCGAAAAATGCTGACCCTCTGAGTGTTTCTGGTTGATACATCCACTCAATGTGGTCGTTTCGCTGGTTCGTTGTCCTGTTTCCATCTAAATTATTTTCAGCACACCAAACTCTAGGGTTGTCGGCACTGTTTGCCGATCCAGTGTCGCCCGGCATCACAGAGTCACCAGTTGAGACACCTGACCGAGGTGCCATTCAGCTTTTAGCACAATTGTTACGCCTCCGCTTAGGGGTCATTCATTCGGGACCATCCCCGGACAATTGTCCGCGACTGATTATTAATTATTGTAACCATATTCAGCAGAAACGTTGGTGCTGGAACCCTCTATCCGCAACCCGAGGACGCGTTCGGTGGGTTGGTCATATACCCTTCGGTTTGACTCCGAAGAAGTCAAAACCGAAACCAAAGATATCGAAGCGAAAAACTTGTTCTGTTTATTTTTAGGAATTTAATAATGTCATAATACCTTCATGTATGATAGAGGAGAGTTGTTCAACAACAGACAAAAATGTCTCTAGAAATAGTTTTTATTTTTATTATTGCTTATACAAGGACGTATGTACTCTTCTCGTACTATAAACATAGTTTTTAAAGAAAGATTTTTCTTATGTGATTTTATTACTGCCGAAGCTCTAATTTCTGACGCTATGAATGAATATAAATATATTGATCCTCCTACAATAAACTTCTTATATTTTTTCGCGATTTTAGAAAAATCATTACAGAAAATCTGTACACAAATAAAGAATTTTTAAATATTAAAAGAGTTGATGCAAAGAATCGAGAAAGTGTGACAGAATGATTTATCAATTTATTGAAGGTAGGATTAAGAAAAGTTTCGAGAAATTTTCATGGATTTTAAGCGATTCCGCCCAACTATGTAAGAATTTCAGGATATTTGAAAGGTTTATAAACATTTGAGGAAGTTTTGAGGGACTCTAGAGGATTGCAACAAATTAAAAATATTAAATTTTAAAAACATCTAGGAATTTCACAAGATTAGAGAATTTTAAAGATCTATAGAGATTTAAGAAAACAGAGTTCAAGAGACTTCTACAAATTTTCAGGTTTTTGAAGGTTTTTGTGGGATTTCGGAATATTTCAACTGATTTTAAAAGACTTCTTTCAAAGTCAAAGGATTAATTAGCAAGATCTGCTGCGTGTTTTTCGATGATATTGTGGTTTCTGGATCCACATAACAGGAACATAATCAGAATTTTGTCACCATCTGTGAAACATTAAGCCAGACTGAAGTGAATTTGCAGCTTCGTAAATGTAAGTACTGAGGACCACATTAATTACAGATGCTTCAAATCAAGGTCTAGGCGCAGTTTTGTCACAAGACGGACACACAGTTTGTTACATCTTCAGGAAACTCAATAAAGCAGGAGAAAATAACAGAATTACTGAAAAAGAACTCATAGTAGTCGTATGGGCAGTAATGCGTCTAAGACAGGACCTGTATGGACGCAAGTTGAAAATTTGAACGGATCATATGGCCCTGATTTGGCTCTTTAAGGTTGAAGACCCTTCTTCGAAACTTCTCCGATGGAGACATAAGCTCGAGGAATATATCTATGTGATCGAGTACTGCGAAGAGAAAGATAATAAAGCAGCTGATGCTGATGGTGATGCTGATGTTGATGCTGATGTTGATGCTGATTCTGATGCTGATGCTGTTGCTGATGCTGATGCCGATGCTGATGCCGATGCTGATGCCGATGCTGATGCTGATGCTGATGCCGATGCTGATGCTGATGCTGATGCTGATGCTGATGCTGATGCTGATGCTGATGCTGATGCTGATGCAATGGAGCCTCTCATAACTCCTATTGAAAAAGTAAAATTGAAACTAATGATACACTTTCTTGGTAGCGAAAAAATAGAACCACAATTTTTCTTTTGCAAAAATGCCGCCGGAGAGCTAACTTAAGAAAAAAGGGGAGCAATCATTCGCGCATGTCATAGTATCACAGCTACGCAACACTTTGGGAAAAATAAGTTTATACAGCGTGCTAATGAATTGGCTACGTAGAACAACATGAAATGAGATATCATCAATTACGTAAAAAGATGCCCAATATTTCGAAGGTAAAAGTTAGCTCGCGCTAAATCGAAAGCAGAAGCAAATAAACTATAGGAATTTAGAGCCCAATGAAAAGATAGCTTTGGATAACTTTTTTTCGTTACCCATCACGAAAGGATACCACCAATACATCTTATCATTACAGGATTATTTGACAAAATATTTCATGCACATATTCCTGAAACATACGACATCTGAATTTATTATTTCAAAACTGCTTGATTATTTCTGTTAGTATTTCTAAAAATCTTTCTGGCGCCTAGGAGAAAATAGGTTTGGAATACGTGAATAACGAATCAGATGAACTATCCACGATTAACAAGGCAGTACAATTCTACAAACACCCCCTTAACTTTTTATGGAAGTTTCCTGACTACAGGTTGATATTATAACTTCACCCTAAACACACTCCTGAATTAAAGCCTGTCCGAATTTACATGAAAAAACTTCATGAATTGTTGTCAATCATATAAATAGGAACTTGAAAATTTTTGAAAAATACTAGTCGTTTACACCCTTATGATTTTTAGAGCCGGTCTCTCAGACAAACGTTGATTTTCTCACATCCCCTTGAAACCCCACGTAGTAAGATTTGTTTCTATGAAGGTGGAACATTAGAAGAAATATTTATCCCTCTTGTTTTCAGGGAATCAGGCTAATTTTCGAAAATAATCGAACTGGTTGCCTCTCCGATTTTTTGAGGTGGTCAAAAATCATAATATTTTTTTTTCGAGATAGTCATTCTAACACCCACCTGAACCCTCCCACGCAGTCAGATTTGCTTTTATGAGGTACCACTAAATTCTATACAGCTGGAAAACTTCGAGGAATATTTATCCATCTTAGCGTTTAGAAATGAAGAAAAAATCCCAAATAATAATTTTTATTGGCACTCTGATGTTTTTAAGTGGTCCTCAGACCATGGTTCGTCATTCTAACACAAGCCCTTAACCCACTCACGCGGTACAAATAAATTCTATATAGCTGGAAAGATTCGGTGAAAATCTTCCCTTTTCATCCTTGAGGGAAATGATAATTTCTGCGAATATTTAAAGTTATTGCCTTTTTGATTTTTTGTGGTAGTCCTCAGGCTATGGATTGCCATTTTAGTGATCCCCTGAACCCACCCACACAGTGAATCTAAATTCTCTAGCGCTCGAAACATTCAGGGAGTATTTTCATTCTTATATTTCGGAAAAATGAGACTATCTCGGAAAAGTCGATTTTATTGCTCCTATGATTTTTTGAGATGATCCTTAGGCTATGGATTGTTATTCCAACACCACCCACAACCCACCCATGCAGCAGAACTAAATTCTATTGAGCTGAACAGATTCGGTGAATATTTTCGCTTCATATCTTCCAAAAAATGACAATTTCTTGGAAAAATCAAATTTACTGCTTCTCTGATTGTTTTAGGGTTTTCTCAGGCTATGACTATTCATTATTACACTCCCAAAAAACCATTCATGCAGTAGAACTGAATTCTGCAGAGCTGGAAATATTCGCTAAATATTTACCCTTCACATCCTTTGGACTTTTTTCCAACAAATTGTTATTTTTCCGAAAAATAGGAAGGGAAAATTATTACTGAATCTTTCCTTCTCGAAAGAATTCAGTTTTGCTCAGTGTGTTGGATCAGGAGGATGATAGAATCACAATTCACAGCCTAAGAACGAGTCAAAAAAATCAGAAGAGCAATAACTTTGATTTTTCCGAAATAGTGTCATTTTTCTAAAGTATACGAATGGAAAATATACCCTAAATCCTTCTAGATCTAGAGAATTGAGTTTTACTGCGTGGGTGGGTTCAAAAGGGTGCTAAAATGGCAATCCACATCCTGAGAATCACATCAAAAATCAGAGGAGCCATAACTTTGCTTTTTCCGAAAAATCGTCATTTTTTCGAAGGGTGTGAAGGGTAAATAATGACAGAATCTCTTCAGTTCTCCAGAATTTAGTTCTACAGCATGAGTTATTCATGAAGGTGTTAGAATGAATAGCCATATCTTGAGAACCACCTCAAAAAATCAGAGGAGCAATAACTTTGATTTTTGCGAATGCTTTTGAAATTGAAGTTTTGAATCCTTTGTAATTTTTTCCAGCTCTATAGAATTTAGTTCAAATGCATGGGTGGTTTATGGGGCATAATATGATGACTCTCCATAGCCTGGGAAAAACCTTGAAGAATCAGAGAAGCAATAACTGATTTATTCGAAAAATCCTCATTTTTTTGGAGGATATGAAGCAAAAATATTCACCGAATCTTTCCATAGCCATAGCTTGATGACCACCTCGAAACATCAGAGAGGGGATGTTCAAGGGGATATATGTTTATAAGGGTATAAACTTCTAGTATTTTTCAAAATTTTTTGAAGTTTCCATTTATAGGATTTACAAATATTAGCGGAGTTTTTCCAGGTGAATTCAGTCAATATTATTCTCAAAAATGACTCAGGCGATGATTCTAAGTTTAATACAAAATTTTCGTGGAAAAACCTGCAAACAGAATTAACCCGAACATCCCATAAGTAAAATCTTTTCATTTGAAGTTAGTTCAACTCCACCACAGAACTCATTAATTGAACCCTTTAATCATCAAATTTGCAAGTATCGACATTTTGTGTAAAGGAAATTAAATGAATCGAACACTTTAAATGTAAATTTGGTGCTATCAAATCACGAAAGTCAACGTAAATTTGTTCGTACAGGCGTTAAAGAGCCCGTTTAAGAAAAGCGTAAGAACACTAGGTCACCCCCACCCCCAATGAAGGGGAAGTCGGAGAAGGAGGCTTTCGGGATGCTGTTAAGCGAGATCAGGGGAATGAGCGAAGACGTAAGGGGGAATCTGAAGCAGATGGAAGGTATGGAAGTAGAAGGATTAGAGAGGCAGTTGGGGTCGGCGAAGAAGGAAAAAAAAGTGAAAATGAAGCAGATGGAAGAGGGGATCAGAGCGTGGAAGGAAAAGACGGAAAAAAGGCTCAAGAAGGAGGAGGGCAGTTCGGGAATGAAAGTAGGTGACAGCGGGCAGGACGAGAAGAAAGGTATTTGGGAGAGGGTTGAGAATATGATAGAAGAGATAGTGGGAGAGCGTAGGAATGAAAAGGAGTAGAGGCGGATGAGGAAAGGATAAGGGCAATGGAGTTGAGAATAGGGAGAAAAGAGTAGACAGACAGAAGAAATAATATTTTGATACGAAGGTTGAAGCTGAGGAGCGGGAAAGAAAGGAAGGGCGTGCAAGCGCTGCTACAGAGCATAGGGAAGAAAAGCTAAGGGTGATGCGAAATGAATATAAGATACGGGATAAGGGGGTTTTCATTGATCACGAGCTGACGAGGAAGGAAGGGGATCTGCAGATAATGCTGATCGATGGGGTTGGAGGGAGAGGAGTGAAGGTAGAGCAGCGATGGAAGGATACCGGAAAATAGAAGTAGGCGAGAAAATGTGGGTACGGGACGAGAAGAAAGAGGTGCTGAAGGATGTGCGGGGGTACTTGTTTCGTAGGAAGTAGGTGGGTGGAGGTGAAGCATGGTGGGTGAGTAGTGAATGTGCTGTACTGGAACGTAGCTGCTAAGGGGATATTAAAGAAAGAGTGGAATACTTGTTAGGAGAAGAAGAAGTGGATATGGTTTTTCAGGGGGCGGGATGACTTTCATGCGAGGATGGGGTGGGAAGGGAGCTACACAGGGAAGATAGGAGCTTCGAAAGAAAATCGAAAGATGAGATAACAAATAAGGAGGAGGAGATTCTAAGGGACTGGATGGAGGATAGAGGCTGAGCGGTGGCGAATAGTATGGTAATAGGGTACGAAGAGGAAAAATACACATATGTGAGTAAGGTAGGGGTATCGGTGATAGAGTATGTAGTCATTTTCAACAAAATAGTTACATGTGCAAGCCAAACAAGGATTTGAAGAAGAAAAAACAGTTGAATTTTGAACCAAAAAAGATTACCTTAACAAAAAAGTTGAATTTTCAACCAAAAAAATGAATTTTCAACAAAATAGTTACATTTTCAAGCCAAACAATGATTTAAAAATGGTACTTCTGAAAAGTAAAAAAAAATTTTTAATTGCTATGTGATAAATTAACCAAATTTCTCATCAAGAATCCAAATACATGAATCAGTGTGAATTTTTTTAAGCTTTTACTTAAAAATGAAACGTCCAAATCGAATGAATATTGTAGGCTAAAAATTGATTTGTCCACAGAAACTTATTGTGTTTCCCAGAGTCCAGTGATACAAACCGACTGTAGTCAGACACTACTGGTTTTTGGTCATGAAGCGCGCAAAACAATATATTATTTGCAACCATCTCGAAATATTTTAAATTCTTTCAATTAAACGTTTCTCAATTCAAAAATATCTAATATAATATTCTGAAAAATTATCCGGAAGCGTATGTGGATGTTACACTTTCTTATTGTGAACACGATAACTTGAAGACGGTCGCAGATAAATTTATGAAATTTGAAGGGCTTACTTTCATCCCTAATATCTAAAAAATGACCCAAGGTTTTTAAAAATATTAATTACCTTTTTTTAGCACTTTATAATATTTTGAAAGTGGGTTTTTTATAGTAAAGCTTTTTTCATTGACATAATTCAAAATTTACACAAGAAAACTCATCTTCTATACTTGAAAATTGAACATTTTGGTAGAAATTAAACTATTTCGTTGAATATTAAATTGTTCGTTTCAATTAATATTTTGGTTTGAAAATTAAACTATTTAAATGAAAAATCTAACTATCGGGTTAAATTTTGAACTCGGAAAAATTAACGTTCTAATTGAAAAAACATAATTTCGGGTTGTAAATTTAAGTGTTTCGTAGATAAATCGACTTTCACGCTGTAAAATTCAAAAAAAAATTTTAATACGTCTTGTTCAGTAGAAAATTAATATTTTTAATATAAAATTCATCTTTTTGCTTAAAAATTAAACTATTTTCTTCAAAAAGTTTTTTTTGTTGAAATCTTTTTATCTGGAAATATGACGATTCCATTTGTGGTTGAAAAATTATCCTTTTCAGTTAAAAATTCAACTATTTGGTTGCAGATTCATTTATCGTGATTGAAGATTAATTTTCTTGTCAAAAATTCATGTATACTGTATAAATGTTAACCATTTTCTAAAACATTCTACTTTTTAGCTTGAAAACTTAACTGTTCTGTTAAAAAATTAATCTTTTTGGGTAGAAATTTTTTTTCTTCAATTCAATTGGTTAAATTTGTTTTCTCAAGAAGTAACTTTTAAAACTGAATATTCATCTGTAACCACGGATTTTTCACTTTTAGGACATCCATACCACCAATTTCAACCAATTTCAATATATTTTTACGAATAATAGGACGACTTTTTTACGAGAAGAGAAAAATAAGTTCTTTTAAATAAAATTAACTTAACTACCATATTGAATCAAATATTGAGGACTTCAAATCCTGAAGATTTCAAGTCAAAATATATTGAATTTTCAACAAAATAGTTAAATTTTCTACAAGAATAGATTTTATACCAAACCAGATCAATCTTCAACCCAAAGGGACAAATTTAAAAAAAAAAAAAATTAACGAAAGAGTTGCATTATTAACCAAACATTTGAACTTTTAAACAATAAAGATGAATTTTTAAACAAAATAGTTACATTTTCAAGCCAAACAACGATTTAAAAAAAAACAGTTGAATTTTCGACTAAAAAGATCACCTTAACATAATATTTGAATTTTCAACCAAATAGCTCATTTTTCAACCAAAAATGGAACAGATAAATTTTCAGTTTTAAAAATTACTCTTTAACAAAAAAAATTCAACCAGTTGAATCTAACCAAAAAGATGAATTTTCAACAAAATAGTTAGATTTTCAAGCTAAAAAATCGAAATTTTTTATAAAATAGTCAAATTTTCTACCATATAAATGAATTTTCAGCAAGAAAGTTAATTTTAAATCAAGATAGATGAATTTTCAACGAAATAGTTGATTTTTGATCTAAAAAGGATAAGTTTTCAAGTACAAGTGGAATCTTCATATTTAAAAAAAAATGTAAACAAAAAAAAAACATTTTCATAAAAGCAGTTTAATTTTCAAACAAAAAGCATAATTTTTTACTAAAAATATTAATTTTTAACTAAACAAGACGAATTTGAAAAAAAAAATTGTTGAATTTGAAAGCGAGAACGACGATTTATCTACAAAACTCTTGAATTTATAACCCGAAATTATGATTTTCCAATTAGAATGTTAATTTTCTATGTTTAATATTCAACCCAATAGTTATATTTTTTATTAAAATAGCTTCATTCGAAAACAAAGATATTAATATTCAACGAAAAAGTTAATCTTCAACGAAATAGTTCAATTTTCTACCAAAATGTTCAATTTGCATGTAAAGAAGATGAGCTTTCTTTTAAAAATTACTTTTCAACAAAAAAATGTAACCAGTTGAATTAAACGTAAAAATGCAAATTTTGAACAAAATATTCAAATCCTCAACTAGATAGATGAATTTTCAAAAAAATAGTTTCATTTTCAAGCTAAACAAGGATTTAAAAAAAACTGTTGAATTTTCGACGAAAAAAGATTACATTAACAAAATAGTTGAACTTTCAACCAAATAGCTAAATTTTTAACCTACAAAGATAAGTTTTCAACCGAGAAGATCAAGTTTCTACCAAAAGACGAATTTTCAACAAAATACATGCATTTTTATCCAAATCGTTAAAGTTTCAACTAAAAAATATCATTTTTCAACCAAAAATGAAACAGATAAATTTTTGGTTTTAAAAATTACTTTTTAACAAAATAAAAGAAATAACCAATTGAATTCAACGAAAAAATACGCATTTTTACCAAACTAGTTGAATCCTCAACTAAATAGATGAATTTTCAAAAAAAAAGAAATTTTTTACCCGAGAAGATGAATTTTTAACAAAATAGTTAAGTTTTCAAGCTAAGAAGATGAATTTTAAGAAAATAGTTAACATTTATACCGTATAAATAAATTTTTCAACAATAAAGATAATTTTCAATCAAGACAGATGAATTTGCAACCAAATAGTTGAATTTTTAACTGAAAATAATGAGTTTTCAACCACAAATGGAATTCTCATATTTCCAGATAATAAAAAATTTCAACGGAAAAAAATAGATTTTCAAGAATATAGTTTAATTTTCAAACAAAAAAATGAATTTTCAACATAATAGTTAAATTTTCAAACTAAATACGGATTTAAAAAAAACAGTTGAATTTTCGACCAAAAAAGATTACCTTAACAATAGTTGAATTTTCAACCAAATAGTTAAATTTTTAACCTACAAAGATGAGGTTTCAACCAAAAGATTAAGTTTCTGCCAAAAAAAGAATTTACAACATAATACATGAATTTTGTATCCAAATTGTTAAAATTTCAACTAAGAAATATCATTTTTCAACCAAAAATGGAACAGACAGATGTTGAGTTTTAAAAATTAATTTTCAATAAGAAAAATGTAACCAGTTCAATTCAAAGAAAAAATACGAATTTTTAACAAAATAGTGAAATCCTCAACTAGTTAGATGAATTTTCGAAAAAATAAATTTTCTACCCGAGAAGATGAATTTTTAACAAAATAGTTCACTTTTCAAGCTAAAAAGTCGAATATTGTAGAAAATATTCAACATTCATACCGTATAAATGAATTTTCAACAAGAAAGTTGACTTTTAATCAAGATAGATGAATTTACAAACAAACAGTTGTATTTTGAACTGAAAAGGATGAGTTTTCAACCACAAATGGAATCGTCATATTTCCAGATAATACAAAATTTCAACAACAAAAAAACATTTTCAAGAAAATAGTTTAATTTTCAACCAAAAAGATGAATTTTCAACAAAATACATGCATTTTTATCCAAATCGTTAAAATTTCAACTGAATAATATCATTTTTCAAGGAAAAATGTGTTCCATTTTTATCCAAATCGTTAAAATTTCAACTGAATAATATCATTTTTCAAGGAAAAATGGAACAGATAAATTTTCAGTTTGAAAAATTACTTTCCAACAACAACAATTCAACCACTTGAATTAAACGAAGAAATACGAATTTTTAACTAAATGGTCAAATCCTCAACTGGATATATGAATTTTTGAAAAAATAAATAAATTGTCTACCCTAATAGATGATTTTTTAACAAAATAGTAAAGTTTTCAAGCTAAAAAGTAGAATGTTTTAGAAAATAGTTGACATTTATAACGTATAAATGAATTTTCAACAATAAAGATCATTTTCAATCAAGATAGATGAATTTGCAACCAAATAGTTGAATTTTCAACTAAAAAGGATGAGTTTTCAACCACGAATGGAATCGTCATATTTCCAGATAATAAAAAATTTCAACAAAAAAAAACGTTTCCAAGAATATAGTTGAATTTTCAAAAAAAAAATCAATTAGTGGAATCAAAATAGTGGAATTTTCAACCAAATAGCTGAATTTTTAACCTAAAAAATGAGTTTTCAACCAAGAAGATTAAGTTTATACCAAAAGAGGAATTTTCAACAAAATACATGCATTTTTATCCAAATCGTTAAAATTGCAACTAAAAAGTATAATTTTTTAACCAACAACGGAACAGATAAATTTTCAGTTTTAAAAATTAATTCTTACGAAAACAAATTTAACCAGTGTCATTTACCGAAAAAATAGGATTTTTGAACAAAATAGACAAATCCTTAACAAGATAGATGAATTTTCAAAAAATAAATAAATTTTCTACCCGAGAAGATGAATTTTTAACAAAATAGTTGAGTTTTCAAGCTGAAAGGTCGAACGTTTTAGAAATTTGTTAACATTTACACCGTATGAATGAATTTTTAACAAAAAGTTATTTTTTAATCAAGATAGATAAATTTTCAAAAAAAAATAAATAAATTTTCTACCCAAAAAGATGAATTTTTAACAAAATAGTTGAGATTTCAAGCTAAAAAGTCGACTGTTTTAGAAAAGAGTTTACATTTATACCGTATAAATGAATTTTCAATAAGAAAGTTAATTTTCAATCACGATAAATGAATCTGCAACCAAATAGTTGAATTTTCAACTAAAAAGGATGAGTTTTCAACCACAAATGGAATCGTTATATTTCAAGATAATAAAAAATTTCAACAGCAAAAAAACATTTTCAAGAAAATAGTTCAATTTTCAACCAAAAAGATAAATTTTCAACAAAATACATGCATTTTCATCCAAATCGTTAAAATTACAACTAAAAAATATAATTTTTCAACCAAAAATGGAAAAGATAAATTTTCAGTTTGAAAAATTACGTTTCAATAAAAAAATGTAACCAGTTGAATTCAACGAAAAAATACGAATTTTTAACAAAAAATAGTCAAATCCTCAACTATATAGATCAATTTTCAAAAAAAAAAAATTTTTACTTAAAAAGATGAATTTTCAACAGAATAGTTAAGTTGTCAAGCTAAAAAGTAGAATGTTTTAGAAAATAGTTAACATTTATACCGTGTAAATGAATTTTTAACAAAAAACTTATTTTTTAATCAAGATGGATGAATTAAACAAAAAAAAAAAAATCTACCCAAAAAGATGAATTTTAACAAAATAGTTGAGATTTCAAGCTAAAACGACGAATTTTTTAGAAAATAGTTAACATTTATACCGTATACATTAATTTTCAACCAGAAAGTTAATTTTCAATCAAGATAGATGAATTTGCAACCAAACAGTTGCATTTTTAACTAAAAAGCGTAAGTTTTTGACCACAAATGGAATCGTCATATTTCCAAATAAAAAAAACGTCAACCAAAAAAAAAAACATTTTCAAGAAAAAAGTTCAATTTTTAACCAAAAAGATGAATTTTTCACTAAAAATATTAATTTTCTACTAAAAAAGACGAACTTCCAAAAAAATTGTCGAATTTTAAAGCCTGAAGGACGATTTATCTCCAAAAAATTTAATTTAAATAGTTTAATTTTTAAACAAAAATATTAATTGAAACGAAAAAGTTAATCTTCCACGAAATAGTTTAATTTTCTACAAAAATGTTCAATCTTCAAGCATAGAAGATGAGCTTTCTTGCATCAATTTTGAATTATGTTAATGAAAGAAGTTTGCCTATAAAAACCCGATTTTTCAAATATTTGAAAAATCGGGTTTTTATATACAAAATTTTTTCATGAACATAATTCACAATTGACGCAAGAAAGCTCATCTTCTTTACCTGAAAATTGAACATTTTGGTAGAAAATTCAACTATTTCTAACTTCCTTATTCTTCAATGAAATGTATTCATATCATACTTCAATCGATACGTCTTGAATTAACGAATCTTTTCTATTCTTGCATGTGAGAGAGAAAATGTTTACAATGAAAATCGATTTTTCAAATAATATAAATGACCATAACTTTTTTATACTCTTTGATAAAAAGTATTAATATTATAGGTCAATCGATTTTTCTCGAACCAAGGTATCTTTTATATTCTTGCATCAACTTTGAATGATGTCAATGAAAAAAGTTTTACTATAAAAAACCCAATTTTTCAAATATTATAAAGTGCTAAAAAAAAGGTAATAAATATTTTTAGAAACTTTTGTTCATTTTTGACATATTAGTGATAAAAATAATCCCTTCAAATTTCATGAATTTATCTGCGACCGTCTTCAAGTTATCGTGTTCACAATGAGAAAGTGTGACATCCACACACGCTTCCGGATTATTTTTCAGAATATTATATTAACTATTTTTTGATTCAGAAACGTTTAATTAAAAGAATTTAAAATGTTTCGAAATTGTTGCAAATAATATATTGTTTTGCGCGCTTCGTGACCAAAAACCAGTAGTGGCTGACTACAGTCGGTTTGTATCACTGGACTCTGGGAAACACAATAAGTTTCTGTGGACAAATCAATTTTTAGCCTAAAATATTCATTCGATTTGGACGTTTCTTTTTCAAATAAAAGCTTTAACAAATTCAAACTGATTTATGTATTTGGATTTTTAATAAGAAATTTGGTTAATTTTTTACTTAGCAATTTTACATTTTTTTTAACTTTCCAAAAGAACCATTTTTGATTAGGTTTTTGAGATTGATTAAAGATGATATTAAATCTGTGCTAAAACTATCAATGAATAATTTTCAGTGGGTGAAAATACTTCTGAAAAATTATTTATTACGTTCAAATCAAAATTAATGAAGATAAGTTTTTTCTCCGGATTGGGACTGTTTAGTTCATTGAAATCCAGAGTTTTGGGGAGAATGCGAAAAAAATTAATGTTTTATTACAATTTTGAATTTTTATTGGAATTAAAAATGTTCAATTCAAGTCCAAATTGAATATTTATTCCAAATTCAAAATAAAAGCCCTAACAATAAAAAGTCACAATTAGTCTTTTTCGAAATTCGTCTTTTTGGGTTGAAAATTCCGAGATTTGATTAATTTCTTTTTTGGTTTGAAAATTCATCTCTTTTGTTTTAAAGAGCAACTATTTGGTTAAAAATGCAACTGCATGGTTAAAACATAATCCATTTTAGTGAAAAATTAACTTTTAAACGCAAATTGACATTTTCGGGTTGAAGATTCAACTTTTTTGTAAAAAATTCGTATCTTCGGTTCGAAAATTAAATAATACTTTGTCAAAAAAATCAACTATTTGGTCAAAAGTTGAACCATTTTAGTTGAAAATTAAATCCCTTGGTTAAGGCTCTTACTATTTTTTGAAATTTTGTTTTTTCGTCGTTGTTAAAAATCAGTTTTTTCATGAAAATTTGAATATTCCATTTTGGGTTGAAAATTTATCTTCTTTAGTTGAAAATTCAACTATTTCGTTAGAAGTTCACGTACTTTGTTAAAAAATTCGTAGTTTCATTTTTAGAAAAGTAATCTTCTTAGTTTAAAATTAAACTATTTAATTGCAAATTTAGTATTTGTTTGAAATTTTGCAATTTGATAGAAAATCAATTCTTTGGTTGAAAATACAGCTCTTTCGAAGAAAATTAACCCATTTTAGTTCAGGATTCAAGTATTTTGTGGAAAATTTGTCTTTTCTTGTTAAATTTAATTTCATAAATCCAATATTTTTTATTTAAAATTAAAATTATTTTTGTTTGACATATCAAATATAACATACTTTTGAAAATTGATTTTTTGAGGTTTTAAAATTCAACTTCTTGTTGTTCTTCTTTTTTTTTATCAAAATTTAACTATTTCGTTTTTAGTTGAAAACCTATGCACTTTGTTAGAAATTCCCCTTTTTCGTAGGAAATTAATTTCCTTAGTTTGACTATTTGGTTAAAAATTTGTCTATTTTAGAGAAAATACATTTTTTGATAAAAGTACAATTATTTGTCATAAAAATGCATCTTTTTGTTTGTGAAATTCAATCCCATGTTTAAAAGTTGAACTTTTTTAATCCATTGTTTTGATTGAAGAATAATAATTTTGATTGAAAAATCATATTTTGGATTTAAAATTGAAGAAATTTCTTTTAAAAATTTCTTGTAAAGACTAATGAACTGTAAATCTTACTATTTTGTTGAAAATTAACTTTTTTGATGAAAAATCCCTATTTTGAGGTTGAAAATTCAATTATATTATGGAAATTTGGTTGAAAATTTATGTAATTTGTTGAAAGTTAACCTTTTTGATAGAAAACTAATCTTCTTGGTTAAAACTTCAATTATTTTGTTGAAAATTCAACTGTTTTGTATAAAGCTCGTCTTTTTATCTTGGATATTCTACATTTTGGATGACTTTTTTTTTCTTCATTGACTCATAAACCTTTCTTAGTTGAAAATTCAACTCTCGTTAAAAATTTGTCTTTTTTCAAAAGGTCATCTCTTTTGGTAGAAATTTCATATTTTTTGTTAAAATATTAACTAAAACTTAAACTACTTTGCTAATTCATAGGAAACAATAAGATTTTATCAACCCCCCGCCCCTTCCCCCCTCTCCCTCATCCCAAATCATCTTACATTATTTTTGAATATCCCCTAAATAAATTCACAAAAAAATTTTATTCTGCAAAAATCAATTTATTTTTGTTAAATGCAAGCTTTTTCGATTTCTTAAAGATTCTTGTGTTTGGACTTTTTATGGAAAATTTGGCTTTTTTCTTTAATTTAACAATAAAATTGACATTTTTTTTAATTTTCAGAAGAACCTTTTTAAGTTTATCAGATTCATCACAAAAATGTCTTATATATGTGCTCAATCTATCTAGAAATAATTTTTAGTTCGTTGCAATAATTAACAAAAAATGCTATTTTTCAATCGTTTAAACGATTTTTACAAACAAATTCATAGTTTGTATATTTCTCAAGCAATAGTTTCAATGTTTTTGTACAGAAAAAATTAACTAAGAATATCTTTGCCATGATTCTTTACTATGATATTTAAAAAATTTATATGAATTTTCAATTATTCAAACAATTTTTATAAATAAATTCAGATTTTGGCTATTTTTTAACAAATAGTCTCAATTTTTTGTTAAGAAATATAAAACAATTTTATAAGGTGTTACATTGACGTCCAATGTGGATAATGTGAATAAATGTATTCGAATATTATTAATAATTATTAATATTAATAATAATAATATAAGAAGAGATCAGAAACGTAAATTTTTTGATGTAAATGCTAGTAATATCAGCCGGACGAATAACGGGCCAATAACGTCCAGCCGATGACCGCTTGAACTATCTCAACCACAAATTTCAACTGCTTCGTTGAACAAAACTTTATACTAAAAAGCATATTCCAATTTCAAAGGCTAAATTGAATTTTACTTGGAAACATCCAACTTTGGTAAATCCTCTGAAGTATTTCATTTCATAAACAGGGCACATTAATTAATCAAAATAATTTCGTTTGCTAATTTTCAACTCATTTTAATTAATTTTTCATTTTTAATTATCATTTACGACAATAAATAATTTTTCACAGTAACTTTCATAAAATTTATTGTAATTTTACCTATTTTAGTGATCCTAAATTTATTGAAGTGGAAAGCATTGAAACCTCAAGAGTCTTAAAGCCTTTTTTATGTCTGGCCAGATCCGCCTATATCTACTGAAAACTTCATTCGAGAAGATTGAATATTATAACAGTTCTATAAGTGGCTTATTCATAACTTTGTGAAATATAGTAAGTATATTAGTAATTGAGGTTATTGACGCAACATTTTTTGAGATAAAAAACTATTTTTATAAAATATAAAATTAATTTAAAGTAACAAAAATTATAATCTGGACTAAAAAAGGAAATATACGTTCTACAAAAATATGTGTGTCAATTCACATACTTTTTTTTTAATTATTTGAAATATTTATACTAAAAACTTTCAAAAACTATGAACTAGTTTCTTTTTCTCATTGGCCATATATGCTAAGAATTTAATTTTCTAATTTATTTTCTGTTAATAGAAATTTCTGAATATACTACATTTTCTAGAAAATTGCATACTAAATTTAAGAAAAAAATATTACATTCGATAGATTTTTTAACGAACAATTTATTAGATTTGGAATCAATTTGAACAGTTCATTTGATAAACGCCTAAAATAAAACACTAGAAAATGTCCACAAAACAGTTGATATTTCAACCAAACAAAATTAATTTTTTATCAAAAGAGATAAATTTTTAACGAAAGAGTTGAGTTTTCACGCTAAAAAATTCCAATTTTTATAAAAGTGTTGAACTTTAAACCCGCATAGATGAATATTCAACTTAGAAGTATTATTTTTCAACCAAATAGTTGGACTTTTAAGCAAAAGAGACGTTTTTCAACAAAATAGTTGAATTTTTAACCAAATAGTTGAATCTTCAAGCCAAAAATACAAATTTATTACAAGAGAGTTTGACTTCTAACAAAGAAAGATAAATTTTCAAACAACAAATTTTCTAACAAAAATGATGAACTTTTAATCCAAAAAGACGAATTTTTAACAAAGCATTAGAATTTTCATCCAAAAAGAAGAGATGAATTTTCAACAAAATAGTCGAATTTTTTGTATTTACAGTCAAATAGTAGAACTATCAAGCAAAAAAGATCAATTTTCCACAAAATAGTAAAATTTTGAGCCAATTATGTAATTAGATTTTCAACTAAAAAATATTTATTCTCAGAAAAAAACATAATATGTTATATTTCATACAAAACAAGATTTTAGTTTTGAATTAGAAACAGTTGAATTTAACCAAAAAAGATGAATAGTTAACAAAAAATGTGATAGTTGATATTTCAACCAAAAAAATTTTTTATTTCAAATAAAAAGGAGTTGAATTCAAGCAAAAAAGACGACTCTTCAATAAAATAGTTTAATCCTCAAACAAAAAGTTCAATCTTGAAACAAAAAAGTTTAATTTTCAATTTGAAAATTTGAATTTTCCACCAATAAGTTAAATTTTCTAGAAAATTTATAGAATCTTCAACGCAAAAAAATTTTGCAAACAAAATAGTTAAATTTTTGAGACAAAAAGATAAATTTTCTACAAAAACTGTTTATTTTTCAACCTGAAAATATGAATTTTTAACAAGAAAGTTACCTTTTAATCTAATAGTTGAATTTTCAATTAAAAACTAAAAGTTTTCAATCAAAAATTGAATAGTTGAATTTTCAGTTTAAAAAATTGTTTTTAAACCCAAAAAAGAAGGATTTTTCAACCAAATAGTTTAATTTTCAAACAAAGAGATGAATCTGTAACTTATAATGAATTTTAAACAAGTATCTCTACTTTCTACCAAGTAGTTGAATTTTGAACAAAAAAAGATTATTTCTCAGTGAAAGATTTAATAGCTGAATTTTCAAAGAAAAACTATTCATTTTCTGAAAAAATGGATTATTTAAATTTTCAGTTAAGAAAATTAATTTTTATGCAAAAAGTTAATTTTCATGCGAAAAAATTAATTTTTAACTAAATACTTAAATCTTCAACGAAATAGTACAATTTTCATCCTACAAAGGTCAATTTTCAAACAAAAAATATTAAACTTTGACCAAACATAGTTGCACTTTCAACCAAATAGTTAATTTGTCAAGCCATAAAGACAAACTTTTCAGTAGACAATTGAATTCTCAATCCAACAGGATCGAAACAAAATAGTTGAATTTGTTGAAAAATAATTAATTTTTGCACTGAAATGCTGAATCTTCAACAAAAGAAATGAATTTATAAACAAAAAAGTTCAACTTTCAAACAAGTAGTTGAATTATAAAAATTAATTTCCAACAAAAAACATAATAGATGTTATTTCAAACAAAAATAATCTTATTTAAAATCAATAGCAGTTGAACTTAATCAAAAGGATGAATTCTAAACAAAAAATGTGATAGTTGATATTTCAACCAAACAGGATTTAAATTATACATAAAAATAGTTGAATTTTCAGTTTAAAAAATTGATTTTCAACCCAAAAAACGACTTTTTAACCAAATAGTTTAATTATCAAACAAAGAGATTAATAATGAACTTGAAATGAATTTTTGACACGTAGTTACACTCTTGAACAAGTAGTTGAATTTTCAACAAAGAAATAAGATTTCTGAATGAAAAATTTAACAGCTGAATTTTCAACTAAAAACTATTAATTTTTAGCCAAAAATGGATCAGTTAAATTTTGAGTTAAGAAAATTAATTTTTATAAAAAAAATGAATTTTCAACTGAATACTAATTAATTTCCCCACTGAAATCATGAATCTTCAACAAAAGAAATGAATTTAGAAACAAAGAAGTTTAACTTTCAAACAAGTAGTTGAATTAAAAAAATATTATTTTCAACAAAAAACATAGTAGATATTATTTCAACAACAAAAAATTAATTTGAAATCTGAAACAGTTGAATTTCATCTAAAAAGATGAATTCTAAACAAAAAATGTGATAGTTGATATTTCAACCAAAGAGGATTTGAGTTTTGAATTAAAAAAAGTTAAATTTAACCAAAAAAGACGTTTTGCAAGAAAATAGTTGAATTCTCAATTTTCAACCGAAACAGGTTTTTCAGTCAACAGAGACCAAAATTTTCAAACAAATTGTTGAGCTTTCAATACGAAAAAGAGAATTCTCTACAAAACAGTAGAATTTTTAAACTGAAAATCTGACTTTTTAACAAAAAAATTATTTTTCAAGCAAATTGAATTTTCGTTTAATTTTCTAGCAAAATAATTGAATTTTCAACCCGAAAATATAAATTTTTAACCACATAGTTTACTTTTCAACTAAAAGCGATTAATTTTCTGTCAAAAATGTATTATCTAAATTTTCAGTTAAGAAAATTAATTTTCAACTAAAAAAACGAATTTTCAACGAAAAAGTTGAATCTTCAACAAAATATTAGCATGTAATAGAAGACTTTTGAACAAAAAAAATACATTTTCAACGCAAGGTATTTTACTTTTTTTATTAGGTTCTATTAATTTAGAAGAATTTTTTTTAAAGGGGGTAAATAGGGGAATAGGGGAAAGAGTATGAAGCCTGTATTTAGTTTCTTTCTGTTTATATTCTATACTTATAAAATAAAATCACTAATTTTCATTGATTCAAGAAGTGGGAAGGGGAAGAAAGGGGATATGAGGAGTGTAGCAAAAGTTAGGGGAAATATTGGGGAAAGTGAAAAAAGGGTGAAGTAGATGAAGAAGAAGTTGGATGAGGGAGGGGAAGTGAAGGTCATAGTTCAGAGAGGGGAAGTGAGAAAGGAAGGGGGAAGTAAGGGAGGAAACGGGTAGTAGGAGAATGCAGGGGGGATTATGGGTGGGGGAGGTTAGAACGACTTTTTGACGATTTAGTAGACTACGAAACCCTTTTTTGATGGTTCAAGGCGCCTTTGGACTAATTTTTTCAATGAATTCGAAAAAAATTCTAATTGAATAAATTGTGGTGTCATTTTCCTCAAGAACATAAATGTGCACAAAAAAAATTTGAAAGCCAATTTCCAAGCAGGTATCTTCTTATGTAAACGTTTCCTGACTCCTTTAGGAAACAAACGACGTACGTGAGAGCATTTCGAATCGACTTTTACCTCCATTCTAAAGTGCCTAATGCGAGGATCACATCCTTATCTGGAATAGGTTCTATCTGAAAAAAGGAAAACTAGACAAGATAGACATGACTCAGATCGTACCATTTTCTCGACTTTTTTCGACTTTTTTCAGGAAAATGCGAGTTTTTGAAGAAAAACGCGACTAATCGACTTTTTCCCCTTTTTCGGAATTTCTCCATACTTAGTTTCAAGTTTAATCACAATAAACGACAATTTTCAACAAAATAAATTCGTTTTTAACTAATTAGTTTAATTTTCAACCAAAAAGATAATTTTTTAATGAAACAGGTGAATTTTCAACTAACAGGGTAAGGTGGTTTGCTGAGGAGCATGCTGTCGCGCGTTCGAACCTTTTTGGCGAAGTTTTTTTTTTGCTCTTTTTATTAAAAACGTGTTAAATAATTATTTTATAACCCCTCAGGGTGATTTAATTATTTTCCTCCCTTTTTTGAATTTTACAATTCGGTTAACTAAGTATATTAAATATGTTATTTATTATAATTAATTATAATAATAATAATTATTATTGTTATTTAATTGATTAATATAAAGTCCAGAAGTTGTCGACCTGAAAACAAAATTGTTTTTATTCATTTTAAAAATTGTGAAGGTGAAGTGGAAGAAAATTACGCAGAAAAATATTTTACGACGCAAGAAACGCGCTTTGCACTGCGACAAGCCGGCTTGGACCTATTGTGTCGATTGCTGGTGGAGGGACAGCTGGAAACGAATGTGGCCAGCTTTCTCCAGCGTCGTTTCAAATTCCTTTCGAAGTTCCAGTTACATGCAAATAAGAAATAATGAAGATTATATGAAACTAAACAGTTCCTGCGTCATTTTCTTTCACTTTACCTTCACAATTTTCAAAATGAATAAAAACAATTTTGTTTTCAGGTCGGCAACTTCTGGACTACATTATAATTAATTAATTAATACTAATAATGATAATAATACAATTAATTAAATAACATATTTATTATAATGAGTTAATTGAATTGGAAAATTCAAAAAAAGGGGGAAAAATTAAATCATCCATTTTTTTTTTTTTTTTTTTTGAAAAAGAAAAAAAAACTTCAGTCGTGGCGCAAGCCCCATCAATTTTAACACGTGTCTCCCGTAAGAAAAAAATACGTTTTTGTAAATATTATTCAGAATCGTCAATATTAGCTGAGTCGAGTTGAAAATAAACATTTCTCGTCACAATCAGCCATATAATATGACTAAAATATTACTTTTCAAATATCGTCCCTATAAGTATGTTTTATAGGGCTCCACAAAAACCCCGTAAGTGAAAAAATAGGTTTTGCGAGTTTTTGGCGCTAATTATGATTTTTTGCGGTTTTTTCAATGCAAATTGTTTCTAATACATGAAATACTACTGTATACTGATAATTAGATATTGACATAAATTGTTCAAACAATTTATTATTGTTCAAACAACTTATTATCATTTTTAATAATATTCAATTGGAATAAATCTAGAAAGTTCCGTTTTTTTTTCAAATTTTAACTTTTTACCACTTTTACCTAGTGAAATAATAAATAATGCAAGTTAACAAAAATAGATGTTCAAAGAATTTATTATTATTTATAATTATCTTATCTTAGATAAGTGCTAGAAAGTTGCGGTTTTTCTGAAAGCTTAATAATTTTGTCCACTTTTCATTCAATAAGGTAATGATTAATGCAAGTTAACAAACATGCTTATTTAAACAACTGACTATTGTTTATAACCATCTTTTCTTAAAGTAATACTAGAAAGTTACTTTTTTTCAAATCTTAAGTTTTGCTTTGATTTTTTTGGTATGAACAAATAATTAGTGAACTTCAACAATAATAATTGTTTAAGTAGTATTGTATTTTTTAAGTGAATTATTTTTGCTCCTGTCCCAATGTTTAAAAAACTTAATTTAAACAAAAAAGCTATCTCACACAAGAGAGTAAAATGTTAAACTTCACGGGTCTTGCGGCACCCCTAAATATCATTAATAATTATTATAAATTAAATATCCATATCAGTAATTACACAATTTGTGATTCTAGGTGCGAAATGGAATAGTAATGCGTATATACATTTTCAACTAAATAGGTTGAACAATGGATGTGACGTTAGTCGAAATTTTATTTGAAACATTATTATTTTATATTTTTTTCGTATTAAAATTTTCCAACTAAATAATTGAATTTTTATACTAAAAAGATCAATTTTAACCAAAAATGTAATATTTAAATTTTAATTTAAGAGAATTATTTTTGAACAAAGAAAACGAATTTTCTACAATACAGTTGAATTTTCAGTTCAAAAAAATTACTTTTTAATTCAAAAATACGAATTTTTCACTAAAATTATCAATCTTTAACCAAAAAAATGAACTTTTAAGAAAGCACTTCTCAACTTTCAACCAAGGAGTTGAATTATCTTGATTTTCTATATAAAAAAAACGAATTTTCAACAAAATACCAAAATTTTGAACCAAATAGTTAAATTTTCTTCCGAATTGTTAACCAGACAGCTGCATTTTTTACCAAAAAAGGTGAAATTTTTACAGAAAGATGAATTTTCAAAACAAAAAGATGAATGTTCAACGAAACAAATTTTTTAGTCATGAAAGAAAAAAAATTGTAATCGAATTGTTCAATTTTCAAGCCAAACATATGAATTTTCAACAAAACAGTTGAATTTTCAATCAAGAAGTGTGACTTTTGAACAAAATTGTTAAATTTTTGACAAAATAACTCACTTTCAAACCAAAAAAGAAAAATTCTCGACAAGAAATTTATTAGTAGACTTTTCTACTGAAAACAATAAACTTTTAAGCAAAATAGGGATTTTGATCATTTATAGACCAAAGAATAACACTTTAAATGTCATGTGATATCAAACTCTAAGTTTAGTGTATATAATATGCATATATATGTAATTTAATATACATAATTTAAATATATTCTGAAATATTGTCTCATATTCCTAAATATTCCCTCATATTCTTACATATTTTCTGATATTCCTAGATATTCTTCATATTCTTTGTATTCCCAAATATTCCGATATATTCTCTATATTCCCGGATATTCGTTAGAGAATATATTCCTGGTACACGAAAAATCAGAGTGGTCGACCCCTCGGGGGTACCAATCCCCCCACGAAACGTTGCAAAAGGGTGGGGCTTTGACCAACATTATCTCTCTGACCAGTCATAGGGGTGTCATCCAGCCCCCCACAAGGCGTTGGAAAGGGGTGAGGGTTCGACCGAAATTATTTCTGTGCCCAGTCACAGGGATGCCTTCACGCTTCCCACGAGACCTTGGAAAAGGGTCGGGGTTTGACCAACATTATTTTTGCGAGTAGTTACAGGGGTAACACCACCTGCCTACGAAACTTTGGAAAAGGGTAGGGGTTTGACTAAAATTATCTCTATGACCAGTCACAGGGGTGTCATTCCATCGGAAAGGGTTAGGAGATTGATTAAGATTATTTCTGTGAACAGTTTCAGGGGTGTCCCCCACAAGAGGTTTGAAAGGGTTAGGGGTTTGAAAACATTATTTTAGTGACCAGTCATAGGAGTATCTTCACGCCCCCCACGAAAAGTTGGAAAGGGGTAGAGGTTTGACAACATTATTGTAGTGACCAGTCACAGGGGTGCCATCCATCCCTCCACAAAACGTTGGAAAGGGGTAGGGGTTTGACCAAAATTATTTCTGTGACCAGTGACAGGTGTGTTGCTGATATATAGCTTATTGCACAGATATCTTTGCTTATTGACGGCTTATTGAGTCGTTGACTAAACGCTAATTTTGTTGAATCATGGACCCCAATGTAACGTGAAATGCTACATTTATCTTAATATATCAATATTTGTCAACACCTTTTTTCTATTTTCGGAGTTTTCAGAGTTTTCCTAGTGAAATTCAAGTAAGAAACACAAAATATCAAAATACGCCATATTCCTGAACATTTGGAGTGTCGACAACACAAATAAAAATAAAAATCATAACACAGCGATAATGTTTTATTGAAAAATAAATTAAACATAACCTTAAACGCCAACATTTTTTTCCGTATAATTATCCCTCATTATGTGGTCGGCTAGTATTACGGAAAATCCCGTAACGCTAGACAGTGCGTTTTTTTTATGAAATTCCCCTATTCTCAAAAAACTTCCCCTTTTTCCCCTTTTCTCATTGAATATACGATATTTGAAAATACAATATTTGAATCACGCGATATCTTTAAAATAAGAGTTTCAAATTTTTTGAATATAATGACCTTGAACCTGACGTGATGGAGGTAAATAGACCTCGGATTCGTATTCAGCGCGTCAAAATACATAAGGATAAACTGGTCTTGTCAAATAGTCCTCACCTTTTTTTTTTTTTGTAAACCAGTGAAATTTACCATTTCAGGGTTTCATAGCCCCAGGCAGAAATCCTTAGATTTTCGGTCGGGTGCCCATGCGTGCGTCCATCCTACCTTTTTCAAAGGAGAGGAAGTGAGGAAAGGTGAATGTAGGACAGGAAAAGTATGAGAGGGGGAGTTTTGAATGAGTTAATTAAACTTTTTTTTAGGAAAAAAATGTCAAAAAATTCTTATTTCTTTATTTGAAAAAAAAGTCTTTCAATTTTATTACGATTCTATTAGGCCTCAACTAATGTCTTGATAGGCTACAAAAACCTTTTCTGTAGGCGCCCAGCGGCAACTTTCAATAATTTATTATTATTATTTCATGTACAATTAAACCATATCCCCTTCGGGGTAGTTGGTTAGTTGCAATGTAGGCGGGGGGGGGGCGTGAAGTCTCACCCCTGGCGCTAAAGCCATGAGGCATATTGTGCCACAACCGTGTTTATTCTCAAGGCGGTACTCCGAATCCGGCCATTTTCGCCGAATGTTTTCAGATCTCAGTGGGTTTCCTTGTTACAACGTTCTGAGAATATACCTCTCACGTGCCAGGTGTACCTATCGGGCAGTAAATGACGCTCTACTTTGTGAGTGGAAAAGTGACACCCACCCACTCTGACAATCGGCAGCCTCCCTAGCAGGCTAGGGTGCACGGAGCGACCCCTCTGAGGTCATCATCAGTTAGATGTATAGTTTTGAAACAATGTCCTGGTGTATTTTTTAAGTGTATATGTGTATGTGTTCATAACTCGAAATTGGCCAGTGACAATCGAGCAAGAGTCCCCCGTAGGTGCCTCAGGCGCAAAGAGATCTGTGACTCATTTTCGTGTCTTCTCAAAATCGACTTCGACCCCCAAGGCTAGTCCCCTCGACATGGGGCCTAACGGCTCAGGGATCGAACCCCAGTCCTTCTGCACGAAAGCCTGACGCGCTATCGTCTGAGCCACCGAGGCTGTTTCCACTTTGGCGTAAATTTTGGTAAAAATTGCAACTACTTGTTTGAAAGTTTAACTTCTTTGATCAAAATTCATTTTTCTGGTTGGAGAATCATCCCTTTTGGTTGAACATTTAACTATTTTGTTGAAAATTCGTTCCACTTTTGTTTGAAAATTTATTTTTTAAATTGAAAATTTAACTATTCCATTTTTGTTTGTGAACTTATCTTTTTTAGACTTTCGACTTACAAATTTCGAGCACTACCGTCTTATTTAACCGGCAGTCAAAAGACGTTGGCATCGCGGTCCATGTAACGTGCGCGGATTTTTTATAACCATTTATATCGAGAATAGCTGAAAATCGATCTTATTACTTTAGCGTGTTACAAGTTTTCTGTGCATTTGTTGACCTAGGAAAACCGTTTGACAAGGTGGATAGAAGTAAACTTGGGGAAGTCCTGAAAGAGTGCGGAGTCAATTTATGGGTCGTACAGGTAACAAAACAATATATACTGTTAGCAAAGCGAACGTAAGGGTTAATAAGAAACGTAGTGACTATTTATTATATTCATAGACAAGTGTCTAAGAATGGCTTTCTTCGACGAAGAAGATCTGGATCTCGAAACAGTAAGGGTAGGTGGGTTAGCGTTCGCAGGTGATAAGGTTGTTAAGGCAGAATCAATCGAAGACTTGCAAAGAATGTCGAACAAACTGAATACAAGCATGAAGAGCATGGGCCTCAAATTTAACGTGAATGAAACAAAAATTATGGTGTTTCGAGGAAAAAGTGAGAAAACAATATGCAACATTGTCTTAAATGATGAGAGCATAAAACAAGTTGATAAATACGTATATCTTGGTAACCTATTCACTAGTGACGGAAAGATAGATGGGGAGTTAGATAGGTGGATAAACGAGGGTAAGAAAGGTTATTGGTAAAGCAGCCCCATTATCAGAAGTAAAAATATATCAAATAAAGCTAAGATGGCAATACATAATTCTATATTTGTACTGACTGTGCTATATGGTAGCGAGACATGGGCTAATCAAGAAAAGGATGAGAGTAAGATTAACGCGATTGACGTGATGAAAGACGACCGACTAACGAAACAAGTATATATCAAGGTAAAGTAAATGGCAGTATGCCCAGTGGCAGACCGCAGAAAGAATGATTAAAATTTGTGAATGAGACCCTAATTCGAAGAGACATAAGTAGCCATAGAAACACGAGAGCTTGGATACTAATGGGCCTGAGTGGGGAACCTCAAATGACGATTTCATGAGGCTCTTTACTTGGTGTTATCTCTAGAGACATTGATGAGCAACTTGAGTCAAAGCAGTGTTGCGAAACGAACGTGTTATTTAAATAAATAACACGAGAATTTTAGATCAACCTAAAAAGTCTACACCTCTCTCTTCACATTACTCCCATCCTCTCTAAGTTAGTCACGCCTACCCCGAAAGGGAAATGTCCTAATGGTATAATAATAATAACATAAGACCCTAATGCCAATACAAAAATTCTTCAGAATGGTTAAGTAATGGGGTCAATTACATCTGATATTTTTCAGTAAGCCGGTAAATATGTCACAGAACGATTCTCAACGAAATAATTGAATTTTTGACTAAAAAATATAAGTTTTTAACCAAACATGAAATCGTTGAAGTTTTTTTTTCAAAAGTTTATTTGCAGCAAAAGAAAGAAAGTTTCTACGAGTTGAACTTAACCAAAAAAGACGATTCTTGAACAAAATGTTTGAATCCTTCAATGCTTGAATCATTCCGTCCGTATTAGGCCATAGATTACTGATTGAAAAGCATAGTGAATAGCCTCTGAATAATACAATGATTGTCTGGGGCCAAAAAATGTTTTTAATATGACTTCCACTCATACTAATTTGCTTTCCAGATATTGTGGCCAATCGTTATGTTTCCGCTTTATTCACGATAACAGTGAATCGATATACAGACGTCCTTTTAGTGTTATAATATTACTATCGTGTCCTTTCACACGATATTCAATTAAAATAAAAAAGTTTTCAGTTAAAACTATCGCAACTTTTAAACAAATTATTATTTTTAACGAGGAGACACTTCTAATCCAAACAGCTTTACGTTTAAATTCCTTACTCATCCAGCATCACTATTTAATAGTACTTTTACTTGTCAGTATTCTTTCATATATAAGCATATGTATAGGATGTGTCCAGTAAATGGGGGGGGGGAGAAATTATTGTTACGATTACCGCAGGGGAAAGTGGGGCATGGTGTTAGTGCGGGGCACGGTGACTCTTGCAAATAATGCTCATGTTTCTTGATTTTCATATTAGTTTTGTCACATAAAATAGCTTTCTTGAGTACCAAAGTAAGCTATTTTACGTAAAAAATATATGAAAATGTACAAGCACGAGCATTAGTTGCAAGAGTCACCGTGCCCCGCACTGACGCCATACCCCACTATCCCCTAATACTTTTACTTTTTTACAGTATGCCACAAATTGCCTAGTAAACAGCTGTTTGCACTAAAATCTGTTTAACTTTGGTTTTTTAGTGATTCGCAGACTTGAAAATACCTTATGTAAGAAATGGAATTGACCATTACCATATTACGTTACATGCTCTTTTCTTTAGTCGCTGAAGACCCCCCCCCCGCCCTGCTAAAAAAAAGGCTTCACGTAACTTATGCACGACCCTCAATCTGTTCAATAAATTATAATATGACACAGCCAATATGAAAATTTGCTGTCTCATCACAACTTATACACTTCTATTGTAATTTTACAGAATCAAGTTCATCATCAAGGAATTTGCCATTAGAACCGATACCGATAGATTATGAACGATATCCTACGAACGTACAAGTACATCCCATGCGGGGACTCGAAATTCCTGATGGTAATGAAATAAGGTACGGCGATAAAATACTTGCCACTTACCAACAGGAGGGCACGAGATGGATTGTTGTTCCGTATATGTACACAGATGCTGATGGAGTAAAACAATTTTGTATAATGGAGCTAGTACAGAAAATACACAGAGTTACCCGTGAAGAGCGATGGTTTTACAGGCCACGGACTGTTACCCCTCGATTGTGGGAAAATTATTTGACTACCTATTCCGATATGACCGGGGTAGGTACACTTATAAAAACTGTAGTTCTATTTTTTACAGCGTTATAGTTTGCGTGTCCCTATTTTGAATAGGATAACTAACTTCATACAGTTATTTTCAATGTTAAAAAATGTACTCTGGAATCCAGTGATGGGTAAGTTACTTTTTAAAATGAACTAAATCGGGACAGAAAGTCCTAACACTTGACAAACAGTAGCTCTATCTTAGTGGAAAAAATCGCATTGAGTTCCCATTAAGCAAAGCTGATTCAAAATCTTTCGACCTGTTCAAAGACATTTTTCGTATCTCGATGAAAGTTTTGTTCTTGTTATAGGTGCAACAAATTTGGGAAAAATCTCTGTTGTCCATGCCTACTTAGATTTGGAAGGTCAACTTTCAGCTATTCCTAAAGTCTCAAAAATGTTCGGACCAGTAAGCAAAAATTCAGTTGGATTACTTGTCTATTTGTGAATGCAGCCCAACTTTGCAAATTGAAAAACATTCAAAATTGTGGTCACCAGAATTAATAATACTATAAAAAATTACATTCGTTTTTAAAAGAGATTTCGAGATGATTCAATGTTTAAAAGAAAGAGCTCACTGCACTCATAAAGCTAGCGAACCACTAAAAATTCGATAAATCCTTCTAGTTTGTTCCACCAAGCTTATACCTATCCAAAAATTAAATGATCTCAACTTTATCTTTTGAAATGTGCCTGAGAACTGGTCTGATAAAAAATATGTATAACAGATCACTGGATCCTAATGAGATATAGTCGTCAAACTATAGAATATTCAGATATAAGGCTTTCAGTTTAAGCCCAGAACTCTGTAAATTAAATGTATGGTAGGAATAATGGATTAATGAATTTTAAGACAATACAAACCTGAAAATTAGACAAAAATTTGTATACCCGTGACTATGAAGGGGTGACAAGTCGCTAAATTCCTGATGATTGTTGTAACAAAATCAAGCTGGGGATAATAATTTTTCAACCGATTTCATAGTTTTTTTCGATCGATTCTGTACTAAGTTTAAAATGAACTTGTAATGGCCGAATTTTGAAAAAGAATTTCTTTTTTTTTATTCAACAAAGTGAAAAAAATAGGTATTCTCGAACATCCAAGTCTCATATTTTGTTTAAACTGTTTGCAATTGCTTGAGCATATTTAAAACATTACCTTTGTCAATAATTTTAGAAAAATAGTAATATGCCGTACTCAAATATTACTCTGACATATGTTTTGACGAAAGTTTTACGGAATAAAATATCTGGGCCTTGTGAATCCTCAAAATCCTTGAAGATAAATTAAATTGAATTAAACTTATTCATTAAAGTTCTTCAAATTCACCGAAGTCTTTGAAAACCTTAAAAATTCTAGTAAATTTATTAAAATCTTTAGAAATCTTACAAAATTCTTTGTAATGCCTAAAATTTGTTCAAATCTCTCCCATTTATTAATAAACTGTTTAAAGAACTTGAAGTATTCAAACTGCTCTTTTAAAAAAAAAATCATTCATGTCCCTTGAAATTGTTGAAATCTCTTGAAATGAAATATGATGTATTCCCTAGAATTTTCTAGAAATCCCTTGAAATCCTTGGAAATTTTTAGAAGTCGTGAAAATCAATTGAAATAAGTTGAAATCATGTAAAATCGGCGGAGCTGAAAATGTAAAACGCAAACATCTCGGCTCTGGGTAGAGATTCCAAGCTCAAATATATCTTGAAAGAAGCTTCCTGATTAAGCGGTTCCACTTCAAAAATTCACAAGTCAATAAAATTAATAATTTCTGACTAAAAAACTTCTGAATAATCACGATCTTAATGACTCGCAATACGGAAAGAGTCGTAATGATAAAACGAAAATCAAACTGGCATTATCTTACAAGTATAAACCTGAGTAATGTCTCTGTCTTTGACTCCAAATTCTGCGATTTTTTCTCGCCGAGTAGTAAACCTTCAAAGCCATGCGTCAGGACTTTTTGTCCGACTTCAGTTAGAACTTCTATCACTTTGATCTTAAAAAATTTTTGTCAATAGTTAGAGGGCAAAACATCGCAAAAAATATGGTTTTCGGACTTCTTTTTCAAGCGTCGACTTTCACTTGTTCCCAGAAAGGACGTTAGGAAAAATCTGAGACAATTCAGACATTCTTTCAACATCCTTTAATGCAATACATTTTTCAACATTCTGAAATATTCAATGCTTTACTGTTCACGAGGATTTATTTACAATTACATTTTTTACTCTTTAGCTCTACCGATTGCAATAACGTATAAATTGAAATTTCAAAAATGAGAATTTGTAAAGCACATATAATGTTAAACAATTTTTTTGTTTTCGACTCCAAGTTCTGCATTTTTTCTCCACTGATTACTAAAACTTCCAAACCAGGCATCAGAACTTATTGTCCCGACTTCAGTTAAAAGTAACAAGATATTTTTTATCACTGCTGGGATCCCACCAGTGGTCTCATTTTACTTTGTTTCTGATACTTCTTTCTAAGTCTTATTTTAAACCTGAAATGAGCCCTGACATAATGCTTTTTTTTACAGAGGTTTTGGATATCTGGAAGTGCTCGTGTAACAATACGAAGGTACGAACAAGGTCTACGGGAACAGGAGCAAGCTCGTCCGGCGGCAGATATGGCAGACTTGTTTGCACAGATGCATCAACTCACAATTAATCCTCATACATCAGAGGATTCTCAATCGGATTCTGACTCTAGTACAAGTTCTGGTTATAGTTTGAGTTCAGGTTCCAGTTCTTCTAGTTCGCAGTCACGCACACCAAGGCCCTTTAGAAATACAAGAAGAAGAGATCGCCACCCATAATGTTAAACTATGGTATACAGTATTACAGTGTCGTCTAGGATAATACGTACAGTCGACGATGTGAAATCAAAGTAGAATTCATTTCGTACATGCACGATACAAAATAAACAAAAGGGGGAAATTACCCTTGTCGATATTGTAACATCAAAGTATATCGTTGGTATACATTTGCGCAATAAAATTCATCAAATATAAAATGGAATATATTTTCGCAGATAAGTTATGTACTTTATTAATAAAAAAGGTAATATGCAGCGGCAGCTATTGAGAAGAAGGCGACGTCGTACGCATAGTAACCCAATTTCAAGCAAAATAAAATGTGCCGGGTCGCACAGACCCAACCCACATGACGCCGGGTTAAATTTTTACCATAGAAGTTGCGCTAATAGAGTAACGGAACCATTTACAGAAGGATAACCATTTGTCGAGGAAACAGTTGTTTTTTTCTAACCTAAAACTCAAATATGTAATTTTGTTAGTAGAAGTCATTGAATAGGTCTATGCTAAGCTTCTGAATCATAAAAATTAAGTGTACGTGCCAAAATAGTGGGGATAGACAGAATTTTATCTTCAACTGCGGACAATAGGATCCGCCGTGGTAATTGGTTCCGTTACCCTACTAAGATTTAAGTAGTAACAAAATACACCTAACTTGTACCTCTCCATTTGAGAGCAGTTTGTACAAACTAGTAAGCTTTTTTAACAGCTTGGTTTTGCGGATAGTTCAGTAGACTGAAACACCTATTCTATTGTTCCTGGATATTGCTAAATAAGGTACATTCAATGATAATATTGTGTATACTTGTATAGTTTCATTCGATTATGAATAACATCTTCCACACATCACTGCCGTGTCCAGTTTCTATTTTTTATCTTTGATGTTAATTTTGGCGTCGTATAATATGTTAGGAAACTGGATTTTCTTTATAACTTATGTAAATGATAGGTAATCTCAACCTAAGATAACATTGAGGACCAACTGCAGGTGAGAAGGCTTTATACACATTGCCTAGACGTTCCACATTTTTAAGGTTAATGATTTCCATAGTGATTTTTCTTCCATAAACTCGAACTACATTTCGAATTGCTTTCACCAATTAAATTTAGCAGCTATTGAAGGAGAATCGCGAAGATGTTTTGACCTTGAGGAACACTGTTCAGGAATGCGATCATTTTCCAGCGATAGAATTTTGGTTTAGACGTACAGAATCAACCTAAACAATATGCTTGATAGTTTCTTTAAACCTAATTCAAGTCTGATTGCATGGCCAGGTGTGTTAGCGGGTGCGCTGAGAACTCTTTTGAAAAAATTCGATTGAACTTTCTCCATTTCATCTAGAAATCCTTAAGCTCTACGCCCGCGCTTCATACAACAACACACTTCTAACAAGGCTATTAAATAATTTTAGGATAAGTTGCCAAGAATTTAAATTGGGTCTATTGATGAGTGTGAGAGTGGAGTTTATTCCTAATTTTGCCGCACTGATGGCTGCCTCGGAAGCTTTTTTGAATATCGCCGATTGGCAGAATGACAGCCCTGGATACGCATAGTTTTTAGCGACTTCAATGTTCGTCATACCATAAAGAAGAGGTTCGTATTTAGCATTATGCCCATATCCGCTTTTTGAAAAATCAAACGCTTAATTCTAAGTTATTGAGATTACAATATTTCAATAAGCACCTTCTGATTTTTTCATTCATGCTGCTGTGGCTGCTAACAGCGATATCTTCCACATATGCAAATATAAAATAACATTGTTAAGGTGATCTACTGAGACGCACTTGATTTTTTCCGCTTTGAGAACTTCTTTCAAAGAGAGGCTTCTAACTTTCCCCTTCAAAACACCCTTTGTGACCTTCATAAGTTTGGTAGTTCCCGATTTTTTTTATTTCAACATGAGCTTTCTCATAAAGCCAAGGCAACTGCGGTTTTTCCTGAAGCCTGTCAGTTATTCTATTTCTGATTATTTGTGTAAAGGTTTTTTTAATGCAGTTTTATTTTGAGATGTATATTAATCCTGGAATAAAGGATCTTCGAAGATATTCTCATGATATTCTATCTAGTCCCAAGCCTTTGTTCGATTTACATTTTTTGAGATCAGTGGTGTTTTCAACGTTCGTGATTGAAGCTTCTAAGAATCGACCAGCGTTCCGAATCGCTATCTCGGGAAAAGTCAAGGAAATACTAAAAGCGTTTTCTTCGGAAAAATGGTTCAAATGCATTCGAATCATCTGTCTAAATCGATGCTATCTATAGAGTTCAATTTACACCTAAAATTAATCAATAATTTCAAGAAAGTTTTTGAGTTCTTGACTATAGCCTTCTAAGTAGTGCCGCAATTGAGACTGCTGATGCAAAGAAACAGTTGTTATAAAGCATCAATTTCGCACATCTTCAGAATGTGAATTTTCCAAATTTGTTGTCAAGGAAATTCTTTTGGATCCATGATACTTTCACATTGAATCTGATCTCATAATTTAAACCACGCTCGTTGGTGTTAAACCAAAAAATTATAAAAGATGCTCAATTGTTTTTTCCGTGCGATCAAAGAGCTGTAAATAAAACCTTTTCCTCATTTTTGAAATATGTCATCAAAAAGATGAGAACAAAATTGTTGGCTTCATTATTGAAGAATCATTTACAACTTGAATTTTCTCTTTCAAACATAAATGTTTAGAATTAATGTTCCCCATTTGGTCAAAATAACAGTGTATATTGTAATTTTTTTTTGTTCATAAAATATTTCTAATAATAATATAGCCACTCACGATTGGCAGATTATATTATTTTTCCTAATATAAATTCTTCAAATAATGATAGTGATCATTTTAAACAGATGCTAAATTGAAGACTGAAATATTTACTTTGATGAACCAAAAGATATGCTATAATCAACCAGATTTTACGAACCAAAAAATATTTTTCCGGCAACCAAAGATTTTGTCGCCCATATATAACCATATTCTAGGGTTGATACAACCAAAATTTTGTTCATTCAACCAAATCGGTTTCTGGGTGTATACGACCTATGTATCACCGGGGTTTCAAAATAAAAGCATACACTGTCAGAAAAACATGTACTAGATTTAGTATACATGTAATGGAAGGAAGAATGCACAACATGAAATTAAATTCAGTATACCAGCTTACAGTAAATTTAGTATATGCATATACTGAATTTGATATACACGTACATGAAATTTAGTATGCGCGTATACTAAATTCAGTATACATGTATACGAAATTTAGTATACGCATGTATGAAATTCAGTATACGCGTTCCGTTTCGCGTGGGTTCCGTCTTCATCATCTGTAATCATGATCAGATGAAAATTCAAATCAAAGAACTAAGTTTTAATTTTCAAATAATCATATGGTTAAGCTACTTCTACTTTAATAAATTGAACATAACTTTTAAAGAGAAGACTTCGCAGATCCACGCAGAAAGAGGCCGAAACTTTTAGCATTCCAAAGAACTGAAACAAATGCCACCGGCCACGTTGCCCGACTCACGCAAATCAAAGCGCGCTGTGCAGCTGAATATAGTAAACACGTATATGAATTTTAGTATACAGAAACTATGAAATTCATATTCGTGAAAGAAACTTACTGTACACTTGATAAATTTAGTATACATATAACTTCATAAAAGAAATTTCGTATACGTAAGAGCACAAAAAATACCAAGTGTAATGAATTTAGTAAACATATAGGAAATTTAATATGCTCGTGTATACTAAAATTGCAAGCATTTCTAACAATGTAGTACAATAGATTTTTACTCGTAGTGCTTTAGGATTCAAATGGACGAGCCTAACAAGACAATAATCCTTGATAATAATAATATGTTGATTTCTGCAGTTTTGCCGTGACTGGGTTGACATTACGTGTCCGCGTGCATAATTACAATTCGAAGTTCAAGTATTATTAAAATTATATTAACAACCACGCGTGCCCCTTGTCTAGTTCGCATGCGGAATACCTAATGCGTCGCATGCACCGGTCTCATTTCGATACCGACTCAAGATACAGGCTACCTTTTTTTATCAACAATCGCCTCGCCCCGAGCATCCCAAGAGTCGTATAATCACTGCTGGAACCAGCATTACGTTGTTCGCCAATCGTACAGATTATTTATGGCACTGACGATTGCAGAATGTCATAATTTAAAGATAATGCCAAAGAAACGATTCCATCAGCATTCAGCATCGCACAAAGAAAATTCACCAATATCTTCCCAATCTTCATCTTTATATGCACTCGTTGACATTGAAATTTATGCGTCTCAAGAACACGAAAGAAGAAGCCGAGCAGAAAATAATTTTTCGCTAATGATTAGTTTGCATTGTATTAGGCTTAACAGAAGGGATGGAATCTTTCCTCCAATTATATTACGGGCACTGCCGAGATTTCTTATTGAGGCAAAGACATTTTTTGTGTACATTCAATTTTAATAAAGTTATTTCAAGGAGATACAAAAGTCTCATCATCTCAGGGAATGGTGAGAGTATGCATTATTTCGTAATGTTTACCGAAAATTCTGTATGATTTATAGAAAAAATTATGATGTCCTTATTTATGTCTGTTAATTTGAAAGATATATGAAAATTCTATAATGTGTAATTGAAGACAATTCTGTATCTTTCAGTGTACTATTTTAATTTAAAGAAAAGAATCTACAAAATAGTCTGCCCTTTACAGACTTCACAGTCCAAAGTGCTCTCGAAACGGGAGAAAAAAGGTGATTGTTCACGAAAATATGGAAATAATAGGAAAATAAATTCTTTAAATGCAAACTAATACAGATACCATTTGATTAAATATAAAACGATTTGAATTTTTGAGATTTCAAGTCAAAATATATTGCATTTTCAACAAAATATGTAGTTGAATTTTTAACCAAGAAAGATTTGTTCTATACCAAATAGTAGATGAATTTTCAAGTCAAGAAGATAAAGTTGAACAAAATAGTTCAATTCTTAGGCTAAAAGGTCAAATATTTCAGAAAACAGTTGACTTTTGAATCTGAGAGGATTATTTTTCACAAAAAAGTAAATTTTCAAACAAGAAATATGAATTTTCAACCAAATAGTCGAATTTCCAATAACAAAAAATCAGTTTTCAACCAAACTGTTGCATTCACAACCAAATAGTTGAACTTTTATGCAAACAGACGTACTTATGGAAAGACAGTTGAGTTTTCAACACAAATGTTATTTTCAATAAAAAATATTAATTTTCAACTAAAACGATGGCTTTTCTACCATAAAATATGAATATTCAATAAAAAAGGAAGAGTTTTCTGTCCAAAAAGACAAATATTCAACAAGACAGTTGCATTTTAGATGAAAAAATATTGATTTTCAACAAAACAGTTGAATTTTCAACAAAATATTTAAATTTTCAATAAAATAGTTGAACTTTTAATTTAATATAAAAAACAACTCAATTCAACCAAAAAAGCGAATTTTCGAAAAAAGTTAAATTTCCGAAAACGAAAAATTAATTTTCCATCAGTTACATTTACGACCAAACAGCTGAATTTTCAACAGAACAATAGTTTTTCCCCAAACAGTTGCATTCAAAAACCAAGTAGTTACATTTTCAAGCAAAAGAGACGAATTTTCAACAAAATAGTTGAACCAAATACTTGATTTTTCTACCTACAAAGATGAATTTTCAATCTAAAAGGACGAATTTTCTGTCCAGAAAGAAGAATGTTCAACAAAACAGTCGGATTTTTGATAACAAAATTATTACTTTTTAACAAAAAAGTTGAATCTTTAACAAAACAGTTAAATTTTTAACAAAATAATTACATTTCCAACAAAATAATTAAATTTTCAACGAAATAAGTGGAATTTTTAACTAAATATTTAAATTTTCAACCTACAAAGATAAGTTTTCTACCAAAACACGAATTTCCAACCAAATATTTGAGTTATCAGAAAAAAATGAATTCTCTACCAAACGTGTGATATTTGATATTTCGCCCAATAAGCATTTTCATTGTAAATCAAAAACAGTTCAACTCAACCAAAAAAAAAACTAATTTTTAACAAAATAATTAAATTCACAACCAAAACAGATTAATTTTCAACCAAATAGTTGCATTTTTAACCAAAAATGATCACAATTCTACCAAAAGAGATGAATTTTTAAACCAAAAAGATGAATTTTGAACCAAGAAAGACTTCAGTTGAATTTTCAACACCAAAATATGAATTCTCATCAAAAATATAATAGTTGATACTTTAACCAAGAAATATGACATTTCTATGAAAATAGATTAATTTTCAAACCAAAAAGATAAATTTGCAACCAGATACATGAAGTTTTAACCAAGTCATTAAATTATCAACAAAGAATGTAATAGTTTATATTTTAACCAAAAAAATGAAATTTCTACTGACAAAGATGAATTTTTAAACCAGAAATGCAAATTTTTAACCAAACAGATTAATTTTCTACCAAAAGGATGAATTTTCCATAAATTTTCAACTGAAAAAGATCCATTTTCAACCTAAAATGAAATAATTACATATTTAGTTCAAAAGATTAGTTTTCAACAAAAAAAATGAATTTTTAACAAAGTAGTTATATTTACAACTAGTTGAATTTTCAATTTAAAAAAAGACAAATTTTAACCAAAAATGAAATAATTGATATTTCAACAAAAAAATATTTCAATTTTAAATAAAAAACAGTTATTGAATTTGAGTAAAACAAAAGTGTTAACAAAACAATTAAATTTTCAACCAAAAAAGGCTGACTTTTTAATAAAATAATAAAATTTATAACCAGAAGATGAATTTTCTATCAAAAATATAGTAGGACAATTTTTCAACCAAACGGAATAAACTTTCAAAGAAAAACAGTTGAATTTTATTAATTTTGTTTAATTCAGTTAACTTCAATTTCGATACAGGTGTGCTATTTACATAATTATTTCAAAAAATTGCAAAATTGTATTATTTTCATGCAATAGAATTAATTGAAGAATAATTAATATTTTGTGGAGGAGTGGTAACTTTCGTTGGGTTTTTTCATTGCAATTGAAATGACGTTATAAGCCTAGAATATATCGTAATTAGAAATTTAAAAGTGACGTGTGTGATTTGCAGACACGGCACCTTCCAAGCGTGAATATAGTGCATTTTCTAAGGAAGAGTGCCAGAATTTTTTACAAATCACATTTATACTCTAATTAAACAATTGATAAATATTTTTTAAGAATTGATTTTTTCTTGCATGAATTTAAACAATATTGACAAATCTTTGAGAACACTTTTTCAACTGTAGTTTTATAAGAGTTCTAATACATTGTATTTAATATAATTATTGTCTTAAAACATTCTTGAGTCTTGCATTATGTAACAAAATAATAATGTAGAGAATAAAACAATCTTATTATGTAATTTTTCTTTATGTCATACATTGCAATTTATATTACCATAATACAATTTTATAAATTAATTACAATCCTGTTCTGCTAGAATTTGTATGCTATATATAAATAATTCTGCAATATGTCTATTGTTGTTTCTACTTGACAAAATTGTCAATTGAACCAATTTTTATTTAAGTTACACCTAATTATTCTATTAAAAATAAATAATAAATAAAAACTCATGAAAATGCACTGTGATTTTGAATTTTTCTGTATTTTTCAAATATTAAAAATTTTAATAACCAATTGCATTTTTTCAAAATTTCTTTTTTAGCTTTTAAAAAATAACATGACTAGAATTGTTATTACTGACATTAAAGTCATTGAAAAAGACATGCAAAAAATATATCATGCTATTATGAATTTTCAAATTTTCATACAAAAAATATTAAACTTGAACCACATTTTTGAGCAAATATTTGAATATTCACGTCTAAAACATGAATTTTATAGAATACAGTTGAATTTTCAAATATTAAAAATAAATTTTCCACAAAGATCTCTTCTACCAAAAACAATGAATTTTCTATATCCAAAAAGACAAATTTTCCACACAATAGTTGCATTTTTGGCAGAAAAAAGTGTTTTTAACCAAACCGTTGAATTTTCAACCTGCAAAGATAAGTTTTCAACAAAATGTTTAAATTAAAAAAAATATCGACCAAGCAACTTGCATTCTGAATAAAGAAAGATGAATTCTAAACGAAAAATATAACTAGCTGATGTTTTAACTGAACATAATGTATTTATTTTAAATCCAAGACAGATAAATTTAACCAATAAAGATTGATTCTGAACAAAAAATGTAATGGTTGATATTTCAACGGAAAAAGATTCTAACTTTGAATCAAAAACAGTTGATTTTAACCAAAAAATATGATTCTTCAATAAAATAGTTAAATCCTCAACCAAAAGAGTTTAATTTATAAACAAGAAGCCGGACTTTTAACTAGAAAAGATAATATTTCTATCAAATGAGATACATTTTCAACTAAGAAATGATTTTTAATTTAAGTGAGAAAAGAAGTGTCAACCAAATTGTTGAACTTTTAAGCCAAATAGCCGAATTCTCTGCAAAAAAGTGGAATTTCCTACCCAAAAATATGATATTTCCACCGAAAAGTTCATTACAACCAAGTTGTTGAATTTTCTACAAGAAGAATACATTTTTTAACCAAAAAGACGAATCTTCTACAAAACAATTAAATTATTATTAAAAGTCGAATTTGCTTGAAAAGTAGTTGAAATATCAATCCGAAAATATGAATTTTTCAACATAAAAGTTAATTTTCAACCAAATACTTGAATTTGAAATCAGTAACGTTCAGTTTTCCACAAAAAATGGAGTAGTTAAATTTTCAGTTGAAAAAATTGATCAAGAAGATTAGTTTTCAACAAAAAAATACGAATTTATAACAAAATACATCAATTTTCAAGTAAATGGATGAATTTCCATCTACAAGCGATTAATTTTCAACCAAAAACAGAATATAAAAAAATTGTTTGTGTTAAAAATTATCTGAAAAAAATTTTTTCCAACAACACAGTTATATATTAAACCAATAAAATTAATTTTTAACAAAGCAGTTTAGCTTCCAACGATTTAGTTGAATTTTCAATAAAAAAGCGAATTTTCAGGAAAAAATACGTTGTTGAATTTTCAACTACAAACTATTAATTTTCAACCAAGAATGGATTAGTTGAAAAAATTAATTTTTAACTAAGAAGAATAAATAATTTCCACAAAATAGTTCAATCTTCAGCCAAGAAGAATAATTTTCTACCAAAAAGGACGCATTTTTATCAAAATACATGAATTTTCAAGCAAATAGTTGATATGTTAACTAAAAAAAAAAACAGTTTCAACGAAAAATAGAATAGTTAAAGTTTCAGTTGAAAAATAAAATAATTTTCAACCAAAAAAATGAGTTTTTAACTAACACAATGCATCTGCAGCCGAAACAGATTAATTTTTAAGTAAAAATTTTCAACCAAAAAAGTTGACATTTCTACAAAAATACACAGATTAATCTTCGAACTGAAAAATATAAAAAAATTCGATCAAATTGTAGAATTATAAAACCGAAAAAACTGACTCGTATAGGGGTGAATTAGGAACAATTTCTTTCAAAAATATTTTATAATATGTATTTTTGTATCCAAACTATTTACTGGTGCTAAATTAAGCAATTTTCTAAGCATTTAAGCATAAAAATATTTCTTTCATGTATTTTAAAACAATTTCTTTTAAACTCATCGGTTATTTTTTGACGAATTACAAATTGATAAATTGTGTCAATTTTATTAAAATGGGTATCCTAAGGTTTTTAGGGTCGCTTAATTAAAATTTATGAATTGAATATCTAAATTCGAAATAGCTGATTCAATATATGAATAAGTATGAATAAAAATTCTTCAATTTGGTCCAGAGTCAACAGTTTTCATATCTAAATTTTCTACATTGAAGAAATTTTAAATGTAAATCAGCAAAATTACAAAATTTGTAATTGTCACACTTAAGGCTTGCACAATTTTTAATTGTCAATTTGCAGTAGAATTATCGTTCATTAGTCAGACAGTTTGACTGTGAATCTCTTTCGATAAAAATTAAACTACTTTATTAAAAATATATTTTTGTGGTTAAAAATAAATTTTTTAAACAAACAATTTAACTATTTTGTTACTTATTTATTTTTTTTAAGTAAATTTATAACTGCTTTCTAAAGAATGCTAACTTAAGAATATGCTTATTATATGGAAAAAAAATTGTTTGGTTGACCCAACCAAATTTTTTGTTCTTCAAACCAATTAAAATTTGATTGAATCGCTCAAAATTTAATTAATTCAATCAAATGTTCATATTTATTCGCCAGAAAAAGTTTGTTGATTCAAGCAAACATTTTTTCGAATAAATGTATACAATTTTTCTGTAAAAATTAGGTCATGACAAAGAAGTTGAATTCTGAAATGATCTTACCACATAATTCGGCAGTCCTAGACAAGCCCAACATTCAAAATAAGATTTGATCCTTTTATTATTTTCCTTTTTAATGCAAAAAAAATCTTGAAAAAAAGTTTTCAGTTTTAGCACCGATAGTTCGCCAAATATTCCAAAGATAAATAATTTTTTTCTGTAAAGTTGACAATTTAACAGTTTCTACTTATTCAAAGAGTTTATACTCAAATTGTATACAAATCTAGTTAAATTTCTAGAATTTACTCAAATTTTTTTGGATTCTCTGAAATCTACTTGAATTTACTTCAATTTGAGTTCACTAGAATTTTCTTAAATTCTGTCAAATTCCATTGAATTTTCTTGAATTCACTTATTGTGTTCTCTATACAGAACTATCTTAAATTCTTTTGAATTTGGCTGATTATATAGTCAAAAAATTAGATCAAAGAAATTTTCTCTAAGATGTTATAGACAATATAGCATCCAATATTAAAATATAATCCGTATGTAACAAAAAATAGAAAAAAAATAGTAGTTCAAAGTATTTTTTTCACAATTCCATATTATTCAGGTAAAAAAATCACTGCTAAGTCGTAAGTATGATTTCCATCTTTGCAAAAAATATTGTTTCTCCTGTTAATAGTAGAGAAATTTATTACAATAGCCCACAGAGCTATTAATTCCATGACTTAATGACGAACAAACTGATTCTTGATTCTCCACCCTAACTACTATTTCGACTCTTCATTATATTAATTAAAATTACTACTCCAACACATTCTTCCCGTGATGAAGCTTCTCCATATAATTACGCAGCAAACATTTCTCAGGACTATTCAATTTAATTTTCCAGTACCTCTCAATTTTCTGTTCACAATTCTCATTTCTCAATTTTCAATTCACAACCCATATATCATCCCATATATATCTAAGGGAGATAGAGTCAATTGTTCGAAACGAGAAGTGCCAAATTTTCTGGAACTACGATTTTCGGACAGCAGTCTCCGTTGAATATAAAAGTAAAATTTTCAGTAAAAAAAAAGATTTTCAACCAGAACAATTTTCAAGAAAATAATCCAATTTTTAACCAAAGAGATGAATTTTCAACTGAAATGATAAATTTTGCAACCAAAAAGACGAATTTTTAACAAATAAAGATTTTTCAGTCAAAAAAGAAAAAAAACTTCATCCATATTGTTGAACTTTCAACCCAAAAGGCGAATTTTCTGTAAAACAGTTGAATTTTCTGTGACTCTATGATGTTTGAAAATCTTAAATATAATAAGTTTTTTTTTAAACACAAAACACGTTTAACACAAAAATTCAATACTCTGCAACGTAGAAAAATTTATAGACAAAAAATAAATTTTGAAATTCTGAACATATAGTTCAAGAATTTGACTGTCAGAATTGTATCTTGAGGCCCAAGTGTTGCTTACAACTTCTTTAACAACAAATATTTTCCTTCGCATGATTTTATAGCTTCAATTGCATTTGGAATCGGTCAATTACCTCTAGATATACAAAATGAACTACAAGTCCAATGCTCTCAGATTATTATAAATTTGTTCAATACACCAGTTTTAAACAAAAAAATTTTAAGACGACTTCGATTTTAGTCCAGCAATACAATTTTCAAGCAGATAAAGGCAAACAACAGTTGCAATAAGTAGTGCTCAATATATTGATCAAATGTTAAATTTATTATCAGATAAAGCTAAATTTAATGAAGTGAAATTAGAGTATACGTCCACTATTGAGAAGTCTGATAATATTATTATCAATAGATGTGATCAAAACGCATATATATATATATATACTCTAAGGAAGCTGAAGAGTTAAAAGTAAATGCCTCTGCTATCCCCAGAGCATATGGACTACCCAAAGTACATAAAAAGGGAAATCCTTTAAGAATAATAGTGTCTACCCTAAATAGTCCTACTTTCAAATTAGCTAAGTTTCTTTCTGACCATTTAAGAAAGATAGCAGGAAAATCAGAGTCCCATGTACAAGTCTAAAAAGTAGCTGGAATTTTGTTAATTTCCTGAAAAAACTTTACAATTCCAGGACATTACATTCTTGTGTCAATGGATGTTGTTAACTTATTTCCTACAATTCCTATCAATTTAGCTTTCAAAACGTCTGAAACGTGGTCAATTTAAACTTAAATTTATGTTTTTGTTTATTTGACCTTTGGTAGCGAAAATTTATTCATGCATCATTTTCTATTGATGTAGAGAAAACTAAATTTTATTTCCATCATTATTTTGATGTTTTGAAGATGGATAGCGGTACCGCCGATTACGGAAGAATGACCGGACCAGATCAACGAACTTGTCTTTTGTCTCGCGATTTATGCGGTCGCACCTTAAACGGAAAGGCATGGTATGGATATGGGTATGGTGGAATGAGGCTGAAGCCTAATTTATTCGTTGGTTGCGATTCGAACTTAATGGCCCGGCAGACCGCTCTCGAAATGCACAACCAAGCCCTCGAGGACTTCTCGTCCTGTTCGTGCGAACCAGCTTCAAGTGAGCACCATACAAAAGAACCTCGAGAGTCCTTCCCTTCTATCTGGTTAGGAATAAGGTTCTCTTTTCCATTTTTGCTCAGGAGCGAGCGAGAGTCCTCGAATCAGTCCTAAACAATCGGCAATACAAAGTGCCAGTTACCCGCGGGGTGAACACACTGAACGCGATAGCCGTATGTCGACCGACCGCAAATTACTCCACATCCTCCCGACAAACCACATTTTCTTCTCTACATATATTTACAGAAATACATGCAATTTTGCACAATTTTGTAACATTTTGTAATCAAGAAAATTTTCTGCATAACAAATTATAAATACTCAAAGACTCAAAAAATTAGATTTCCCGCTAAAAACTAAGCTCGTATAATTGTGACTTTTGAATGTCTATTTGAAATTTGTTTTCAGCAAAGCAATGTTTGGAAACGTTTGATAAATTTACGCAAGGTTACTTTCTACCTTTGGCCTCAGTCTTTCATCATTTTTCTGACACAATAATTGGGGCATTGGTCGCATGGCACAGACACGTATTATTAGCAAACGTATTCCGATTACACAACTTAATAATAACGTAGGTTATAAAAAGAGTGCAGTTGTTTCAAAAGTTCATCCCTATTGAAAACTCCGACATAGGAAACTACGTAGGACACTACGTCAGAAATGTCCTTTACGTTTACGACGTCGAAATTTGCAGTAGGGATGTGTTGTCACTGTAGACAATTTGCTTTTTCCCTTTGCTCAGTTTGTGCTAAAGTTAATTGAACCTTGACCCATTTTTTAATTCTCTCTCTCACTCTCTGCGACGTGACTTCCGGTTTACGTGATTATCTTTTGATGATGTATCACGAATCGTGAGGAGTCAACGCCACTAAACGAGCTCTACATAAATATTATCTATTGTAAGCAAACATATATAATACATCAAACATTTTAAAAACATAATACATTGTAATAAAAATTGTTAAATCTAATCAAACAGAATGCAATTTCAACAGATTTATAACGCAAAGTTGCATCTGCTTACGGAAGCGTTTTATTTTATTTTTTTAAATAATCTCTCCATGGCGCAACCAGATGCTGCGAGTTTATTATTTATCGGGAACTTCCTTGTCGAGGGACCTTATCGGTCTTCCTTTTTACGCAACGCGTGTAAACAGAGCGTAGGAGGAACATTTCGCATAATCGCGAATTTTTTTTGTGAGCGATGTCACGCGTACGCTACTTTATGAGAATTTGTAGTGACGCTATGTTTCTTATTATTTTACTAGCTTACTGTCTCGTGTAACAGTAACTCCGATCCCACGCTCCCAACTCGACGTGACTGACCTACCACACAACACCCAATATCGTATTCTCCTACATCTTGTTTCATTTTCAAACTCGCGAAATTTAGTCCCATCTTTTTATGTTTTTTGCTGACGAACAAAAATTATATATGATAATTTACTCGCCATCCACCTCCTCCACCTTCCGCTCGCTTCGCGTCATTTTTTTCTCGCGACTTTTTCTGTCATGTCATTTCTGACAGTTTATTAGTATGCGACAGTTTGACATCTTATAACATTTTCTTTAACATAAAATTGTTCTCCTTATATGGAAACTATTTCTGATTGATTTTCAAGTTGTTAATTTTACACTGCAGATGAAATGATTGAATTTTAAAAAGCTTGATGCAAAATATGAAAATGAGTCATTTTTAATGACTTAGTTTCATAATCCTAATTTAAGAATACTTCAATTTCAAACTTCATTTGAAATTGCTTAATTTTTAACGCCTCTAGTTTAAAATCATTCATTTTTAAACTCGCGAAATTTAGTCCCATCTTTTTACTTTTTTTTCTGACTAACAAAAATGATATATAAAAATCTACTATTCATTCATTCATTCTGTTCACATTGAAGCTTCTCCATCTCCTGCTCTCCTCCTTCGCTCGCTTTTCGCGTCTTTTTTGTCTCGCCACACTTTCTGTCATGCCAATCTGACAGTTTGTTAGTATACGTCAGTTTGACATCTTATGAAATTTTCTTCAACATGAAGTTGTTCTCCTTGAATAGAAATTATTTGTGATTGATTATCAACTTGTTAATTGTACACTGTAGGTGAAATGAGTGAATTTTAAAAAGCGTCATGCAAAATATGAAAATGATTCATTTTTAACGACTTAGTTTCCAGATCCTAATGTAAGAATACTTCAATTTTGAAAGAAATTTTTCATTTTGAACGCTTCAAGTTTGAAGTCATTCATTTTTAAAGCCTCTAATTCGAAATCATATAACTTTCAAGGTTTTTACGGCTTCGTAGTCCCGGGCAGAAACTCTTATAGCTTCGGTCGGGTGTTCGTCGATCGTACTTATTTCAAGGGACTCTATGCGAGACGAGATTTAAGGCGAGATTTCAAGAATTGGAATTATTTTTTTTATTTTTAATGTAACATAATAAACTTGATCGATTTTTAGTTGCTGATATAAAAAAAGGAATAATTTAAAACTGAAAAATATTTCAATGGAAGATTACGAGAATGAATAATAATTTTTTGTTTTATAAGTTTTAATTCTGCAATTAAAATTGAAAAGGTTGATTTTTGAAAAGTATAATCAGCATTTAAAAATGGTTAATTTTGAAATGATTTAAATTTAGTTGAAATATTGAAATTTCGAAGCGCTTGACTATAAAATAGTTTTAATGGCAGAAATTCATTTTTAAGTTTTTTTTTTTTTAAATAATTCGATTTTAATTATAAATAATACAATTTTACTTCCGCTAAATTTAAAATGGTCTAGATTTCTTTCTTTCCTTTTCATTCCATTCGAAATATTGTCCTTTTTCAAAATCTTAACTAATCTAAAATTGTTTGATTTGGAACGTTTTCAATTCAAAATCGTTCAAATTTTTTTTAAATTTCAAGCGCCTTCAATTCGAAATTATTAATTATTGTTTCAAGAATTTTTAAACTTTTAATATTTAAAAATTTGGTAAATAATTGATTTTTAAATTGTTTATATTTTTAATGTTAGAAAATAAATACTCAGGGCGTGAACACGAGCATCGCGCGCGAGTATTTACTTATAGTTCATTAAATTATACACAACTAATACAGGAGTTGCGGATGTAGACAATCACTCAACCATGTTTTTAGTAAGTTCTGCATTTAAGATAAAATGCAGAACTATTCAGGAATTATCATTAAAAATTAAAAAAGAAAAGGATCTTTAAACGAAGGATTGAATTTGTACGTTTTTCTGGGCTCATAACCTGTTAACACCTTCTATGGAATGGAAAGACATTTACCTGTTATAGCTTCGGCTTTTTCTTTACCGGAAAAAAGCTACCAGGCAAAACGATACGATCAAAGATATAAGTAGAAATTGCAATAACAAGTTCTGATTGATATGGGATCACTTTTACGCAAGATCGTGAGAAACTGCAATTCACGCAATCTCCAAGATGTAGTGGTTTTCTCGAATCCTATACGTATACGACTTACGAGCATTAATGCATTCACAGAAATGAGATACTAAGCAGGAGAAGTAGAAGAAGCTACTAAAGAGTGAAGATGATGAAGAAAAAGGAGAAGAAGTTGCTGAACAGGAAGCCTCTGTGTAATAAGGTCATGGGTGATGTGATTTTCCGTTATAAAGAGTGTCCTTTTTGCAATAATTAATTAGAAATGCTGTTTATCGAGTTTTTTTGATAGACAAGTTGGTATTGATGACCTTTCAATACTTCGTTAGTCCTTGTAAAACATCTTTAACGACCGGATATTGTGACATTTATGTAATCACTCAAATATTTTTTGATTTACTCAGTGGTATTAAGGAGCCATTCAAAATTGGAGAATTTCAAGCGTTGGGAATTAGAAAATGTTCCTTTGCTTTGAAGAATTTCAAACTTCTGAAAGGTATTTGCAGTGAAGAATCTTTTTATCGAATCTTTTATGGAAAATCCGTTATCTGCGTTGCTCAAGCGTTTGTCATTGGCTTACGCTCTGAAGTATGTTAGGTAGTTTCTATATATGTAGAATTGACTCTAGCTAAGGTCAAGAAAGTCAGAGGCATTCGAGGTCAATATAAATCTATCGCCTTTGCTATCTGATCGGTCCTCTTATCAATAATCAAACGACCATCCTCTCCTTTATGTAACCATCACGAAAACAAGTTTCTAAGCTGTTTTTGCGCTAATAATAACCGTTTTATTTTACTATTGTACTCCTTATATATATAATATTTTCTATTAACATCGATCAAATTTTTCTTTGCCTCCATCGAATACTGGCACCCGCAGGTATTTCACTCTATATAAAGGAGAATAAAGACTGTCAATAGGGTTCTTAACCAGACATATTGTACGATTATTGCCGGTTAAGCCCAGAAGCATCTGCATGAAATCCCCATTCGAATTATCTGCTTATCCCCAACTGACTAACATATCCTAAACTTGAGTCCCAAAATTCTGACAGACATTCTCTGAATCCATAATTTGACGGGTGACGACGGTTCAATCAATGTGATAGCCCAACTCTTTTGGTCAGGTTAGCTAGGTTGGGTTACATCAAGAAGACGACGTGGAAGCGCAATTTCGTCGGAGACTCTGAATTGGAAATAGGAACACGAATGGGAACGACGGCCAACGATGACGGGAAACATCTGCCCTGGCACGGAGTCCGCCCTATCGCTGTCGCTATTCCGATGAGTGCCCGCCTTTGCTCATTTGTATACGCTTCACGTACTTAGTTCATTGCGAGCATTCAGTGAACTGATGTCTCAGCACTGGACTCTGAAAACACATTGAGAGGTAGAAAAATATTGAGGAAAAATGGGGTCCACTCCTGCAATATGGGTTCCAAATAAAAGACGAGGCACCACGTTTGAAATAACACTTTTGAATTTACCCTCCTCACAGTGCGCTTTAATCAATGATAGGTATGGTGAAAATGTCAACAAAATCTGGCTACTTCAACTGTAGACATTTTAGGATCAAAGTTTGAATAGTTTTTAAATTATATTAAATACGGTGACCATGCTCGTGAAATGATCAGTATTCGATTAAAATTGACACATTGGCATACATATATATAACACTATACACTGGTATGATAACTGAAAAATAAATTTATTATAGTTAAAGATGAAAATAAGTTTAAATACTTCCTTCTTTACTTTTTTAATAAATAGCATTCGTTGTCAAAGAGATTTCGATAGTTTTCGAATACCCTTCCCTTCGTGCTTTCTTTTTTTGAAGCAATTTTTTCTCATTGAAACAAAAGAAGATACAATAAAGTTGACATGGTAACCATACCCAATGTAGTCGGTAAATCTCAACACCAGAAGGTAATTGTTGTTGCAGGTAAAGGTTACTCTGAAATCCGGGTAAAGATTAAACTTTGTTTCTTTTCTGTGAAACCACTGTAAGAAACTCGCAAATGATTCCTGAAGTTGGAAATTGCGTTGTCAATTGTAATTCTACATTCTATATCGTACAAATGTGTTAAAGTTCCAAGCATTTTTAACAGCGCAGGCTTCCCAGTGCCATTGTCGCTGATTTCTATGAATGCACTCGAGCATGATCAATTCGCGGTCTTTGTATTAAACACGCGGAGTAGGACAAAAATTGTAACGATTTAAGTCCAACGATTTGCGTCAGAAAGCAATTTACTTAATTTCCAGTCGAGCGGCCTCTTCATCGACATTCAAAGCTGCATACAAAAGGCGAGAACGATGAATTCATTTTTTAATATTCCTTTTCCCGCTATTGAGGAGCTGCAAAGGGAGCAACAGCCAACGCTCGATTTGTTGCTGCATTTGGCTGATTAAACAAAATTTTTAGTTGTTGTATCTAAATCTTCTGGTAGATGGAATATTTGGTAATTTCAAGCAAAAAATTTGTTTGATTTAATAAACTATTTTGTTGAATCAACCACATTTCAATATATGTCCAAGGAAGAAGATTTTTTGATTTGAGCGAAATTTGGTTCTGAGTTTGGCTACAAATAGTGAATAACAGGTATACTACAAGACCTGGAAGGAGATTATGTAACTTTTTTAAATCAATTAAATTTTTTTCTTCTTTTGGAATCTTTTGAATCTTTGTGAAATCTTTGAAATCGTTTGAAATCTTTGCAATCCTGAAATGTGGTGTACACTCAACAGTGAAATGGTCAGCTCCTTGATTGATTATGCGAATTTATTTTATTTTTTCAATAATGAAAATAATATGAAAAAAATTCTAGGATTTAAAAAAAAAACAGTGTGGGGCAGTAGGGCTACACGGCAGAAGTAAAACTTTGATGGATTAATTTGAAATTTGTCGTGGGGAATCATCATGAGTATTGAGGAGATCGCACAATAAGACAGCGCAGAGAGAGAGAGAGAGAGAGAGAGAGAGCATATACATGCTTGGTTAGCTTGGCAATAGTGGGGATATTGAAGAGGCGTCTTTAGAACAAGAAAGTAGACCCGAAAAAACTGGAAAAGTCATGGAATTTTGAAACGCGAATTTTTCAGCAACCCTGAATAAGATCATGCATGAGCATAAGATAGATCAATACCAATTTTCCCGAATTCATAACAATCTGTTTCCCATTTTCCTGACATCGGACTTCATTCACCTCGAGGTGATAAATTCATCCTCCGCCTCGTGCTAGGTTACAAATGTAAATTTTAATGCAAGTCTTCTCATGACTTGCGAAAAATGACTAGACTCGAAACGCCCCTTGATGCTTGTGTCGTGATTATCTTGCAGAAACAGTTTTATGATCAACAAACAATCCGTTCCAAAATTCACTATAGGGGTACGCCCCAATTTTCCATCATCCATCCCAAATTTAACGACTATAATTTTAATTCTAAAGTTACATATATCCAACCTTTGGTGTAAATTGAAAGTAAACTATCGCTATTTAGTTCCAGCAATATGTCTTCCCTCTCCATTTCTCAATTTATTATTACAAATCGGCTTCCTGGTTTAAGTCAGCTCCCTAATAAGCAACCGATTTTAAATGAATGAGCTAAGCTACTTCTGGTCTTTCCCCCTTGAAACTAAATCTCTAAACATGTTAAAATCGCGTGCATTACATTGGCACGCATATTCGAGTCGTTTATTACATTCCGGATACAATGGATCGCAGGAAAGAGAATCCAGCGTAAATTGTTTGGTCATCCTTTGGCTATAAATATTCCACAGGACAATGGACCGCCACGAGGACAGCTGAACGCCCTTAAAACTGCACGACCACCACCGAAGTACCGACTCGCTTGGTCGAGATCGCTTTTCGATTGACTGACCGAGTCACTAAAAACTTTTCAATTCCGAAAGGGTGAACACATAAAAAAAGGGATTGAGAGCACTAGTCATCGAGAAGCCCGAGTTCATCGACGATGAAGAGGTTTCCGGTGATGATAAGTGTATTTTCGTGCAACAATGATTTTCAGAGGTTTTTTTCTCGTTTAGGGTTTCGAAACCACTTTTAACCCAATAACCTATTACTCACAGACAAATAGCAGTATAAAATAGAGAAATAGTAAGTAAAAAATGTGGGGTTAAAATATAATTGATTATTGCCGCATACTGATGACTGAGAAGCTCTTCGCATGAAACTACAACATGAACATTGATGCATTCTCATTCTCCGTTGTCTCAGTTTTGTGAAACTCATACGTCCAGGGAAAACGCGTTTGCGTTCTTCAAACTGTTATTTACAGCTTAAATAAATTGCGAGTAGCTATTCCATAATCTTTCATTATACGTAATTACGGGAAATTATTAGGCGTCGTTGTGAGGAAGCCTTTATATCGTATAACATCCCTGAACTTGCATGAACACCGACGCAATATCGTAGTTCAGTGAGAGCTGCACATTGAGCTTAACGATCGTTCATAGTTTGCGATAAATCGCCGTCGTTAGGTCGAAAAGGGTTCTCAAGAGTCAGGTACTTCATTTTCAGGAAAGTAAAGAAATAATGGGTTAAAAATATGTAATTAGAGATGATTCAATAAGTTTCTTGAGGAATGATGAGTTAAGTAAAAAGTTACACTGCAAAAAGGTATAAGAGTAGGTCATAGATTGTGTATCAGTAACATAAGTTATGTATATGCATGATTTAAATCATCTCTGCTCAAGAATTTTAATCGTATTTAATTATATTTAATTATATCTTAGAAGTAATAATGTATTGTATATTTATCGACTTCTTGCAATTTCAGATCATTGAACTATAAATCGTAAACTACTTTTACCTAATTGAATATACATTATACATAAACCTAGACAATATTAACATTTTTGTTTAGGCTGGTTTTTAGAATAGTACAACTATGAATAATGATCTCCACTCTCCATCGGAATTCCGCTCCAGTAATGACGACTATCGCAGTAATTAGGCGTAATTGGAGCAAAGCTTGGCACGCGACTCATAACATAGTAACAGATGCAAGTACAGAGGACAAGTAGACTTGTAAAAAGGGAAAGACGAGCGGTTGGTGGTTGCAAGGGTTGCAGGTGCGGCAGCTGTAGGCTCACAGACACATAAAACATATAGCGATAATACACGTATGTTTGCACACAATTGCAGAAGCAAGAGCATGTTCATGGGCAGACATTTTTTGTTGCTTTCATTACGGATCGCATGAGAGGAGATGGTAGCAATTACAGTTTTGCATTTTCACGATTTGCAATATTTCAACAAATCCGAATTTGTCATCAATTCAATTGAAAGTGTTGTATACTTGTATCAGAAAATCATCAAATTACCCTTTTCGTTATATTTATAAATTTTAAAGGAAATGTTATGCTATTCCTAACTTGAAGAGTAAGCGAACAAAACATGATACATCCATTTTTTGAAAAAATTAATTATGCATGGTTTTAGCATTTTCAGAACTCTTGGAATATAATTATTGACCCTTGCTTCATAAAACAATTGTATCCCATTAAAATTGGGCTTTAAAAATTTTGTAACCTTCAAAATATATATAAATTGAAGTCCGTATATTTTTCACTAAAGTGATCAATATATGTTATAAAAACTGCATAAATCCAGCCTAATAGATTCAATAATTCGATAATATTGGATAACTAGCTGATTGGTTTCCTCTATATGTTCCTATTTGAATTTTTCTTCTATCTCTGGTGTTTTTGAGATGCAGCATATGTCTAATTACTGAAGAATCATCTTGAATGGATTCATCATTTTTTGTTTGCTTATACTTCACTTTATGTGTTACAGAAGCAATACCAGTATTTTCAGGGGCATACATTTTTTGTTGCTTTCATTACGGATCGGATAAGAAAAGATGGTAGCAATTCTAGCTTTGCATTTTCACGATTTGCAATATTTCAACAAATCCGAATTTGTATTCAATTCGATTGAAAGTGTTTTATACTTCTATTAGAAAATAATTCAATTAACCTTTTTTTTATATTTATAAATATTAAAGGAAATGTTGTGCCATTCCTAACTTTATGTGTTACAGAAATAATACGAGCATGTCCATGGGCATCGATTTTTTGTTGCTTTCTTCGCGGATCGTATAAGAGGAGATGCATCTCCTCTAGTTAAGAGCCATAGTAGCAATTACAGTTTTGCATTTTCACGATTTTCAATATTTCAACAAATCCGAATTTGTCTTCTATTCAATTAAAAGTGTTGTATTGCATACTTGTATTAGAAAATAATTAAACTATAGCATAGAAAAAAAGTTGAATGTCCTACAGAATTTTTTGTTTAAATTATAAAAACAGATTCGATGTGAAGGCATCATGGAACGAGAAAAATCTCCTTGACAACGAATGTGAAAAATTGACATTCTGAAGATGTCCGAAATTGATGTTTTATAAAATCCATTTCTTTACGGAAGCAATCTGGATTGCTGCACTTATATAAGATAGTTAAAAAAATTTATTTATCGCGATTGTCTGAAGTTTGATACTAATGGCTTCTCAATTCATAGTAACAAAATTTATAGCTCAAATAAAAATACATTTATTTATTTTAGTTATCTTTTGTCGATCAATCAAGTAATCTGCTGGTATCGATAGACAGCTTATATTTTTTCCGTGTTTTATTATCTACGTTACCAATTACGTCTTTGCAACCCCTTTTGTACTGATATTCCGTCTCACCTGCAACATAAAAAATAAAAAATATTAAGTACAATTAATAATGAATTATGAAGTATTATATATGCAGCTTAAAAGTCAGATATCCTGGACGTAGGTCAGAGAATCCTGGAAATCGGGGAAAAGTCAAGAAATTTTATTTATTAGGGAAAATTCAGTAATTTTGGAAAAAAAAGCTTGCAAAAGTGAGGGAATTTCTATAAGAGGCACATTAAACAACTATGAAGAAGAATAAATTTCAATAAATTAATTAAAATTAAAAATGGTTTTATTTCGTTTATAAAAACTGTAGTATTTGGTTGCAAATTCAACAATTTTGTTGAATAGTTATCCTTTTTGGTTGAGAGTTTATGTTTTTATGGATAAAAATGCAACTGTTTGATTGAAAATTAATCTTCTTTGGTTGAGGATTCCACTATTTTGCTTGAAACTTCTTTTTTGGTTGAAAGTTTAATTACATGGTTGAACCACTTTGTTAAAACATGATTTTTTTCTGAAAATTCATCATTTTAGTTTAAAATTCGTTTTCTTTTTCGTTAAAGTTTATTTTTTAAATTAAAAATTAAACTATTTTGGATGAAGATATATCATTTTAGTAGAAAACTTATCTCGTTGGTTGAAAGTTTAACTACTTTGTTGAAAACTCATTGTACAGAATATATGTCTTTTGGTATGAAAGTTTAACGACTTAAATGAAAGTTTTGTTCTTTTTTGACGTAACATCGTGCGTGTAAAACAGTTAATTATCGAGGGGTACATAACTTTGAATTTTGATTACATAAAATTATACAATACCGGTTAAATTGCAATAAGTTAATGCAAACGATTGCAAATACAATTGATTGTGAAATTGTAAAATTGATATTATGAACAAAACATACACATTTTTTAATATAATACAGAATCATACTTTCCACTGTACGAATTCATAATATTTGCATTAAATGATCAGCCTAGAAAGATTTGTTATTCTTAGCCCGAGGATTATAGATTGGAAAATGTCGAGGGCTGGATCGACATTGGCTTACAGTAACAATAAATTATTGCACATCTCTTCGAAGTAAAGCTCGTTTACCTTCGGGTTGCAAGTGCTTGGTACTTATACTACACAAGTTGAGGTAATTAAACGGTGGCGAGTGGCAGAAGGCTTTCATTTTTTGTACTTTTTTCTTTATTCTCTCTTTTTTTCTGTGATGTCTCGCTCGATTTGATACTTTTTTCTTTTCTGTTCTATTTTCTCCGCTTTGTGCGAGCATTCATTTGAATACAGCTGGTAGATCGTAATAAAGCACGTCACTGGAAACAAAGCGAAAAGCACGCAAAAGCTTGAGATCATTGGCACTTGTGCTTCTGTCTGGAAATATTTTAAAATGTCTCAAATAAAACTTTTCTTCTAAATGTAATATGAAGGGTGGCAGTACGGAAATAGATTACCAACAAAATGAAAATTTTTCAAAAGAGGGGAAAAACATTCTGTAAAATTGAAATCACTATATCCGAGCTGAAGTGTTGCTAAATTGAGGTCAAAAAACTTTGACTAAAAAAAGTTATCAAAATTTGAGAAAATTGATGTGCAAGTTGACTATCTCAAAGTGACACCTAAAATTGCAACAGGCTCGGCTGCGGATTGCGATAAAAAATTCAATTTCAAGTTTAAAAAATAAATAAAAATATGCTTCCGAGATTTAGGTTTTTGAATACGGGTAAATAAAGTTTGATGTGAAAAATTAGGCCAATTCCGAGAAAATCGATCGAGAATTTTTAGATTATAATTTCACGGGTTTTCAAAATCGGCTCTAGATAGCGATTAAAAATAGAATTTTCCATTTTTTGCAAAAATAAAAACTTGCGATACACATTTTGTTGCTCAAAATGGAAATAAAAGAAAATATATATTATTTGTTCCATTAAATGATAATAATTTCAAGAAATATCCATGCTAAAAGGTTCAAAAATATTATTCCTACGTTAAAATTAAAATTAAATTTTAACTAAAATTTTATTAAATTAAACCAAAATCGCTGAATTTAAATTGAAAGATTGTTGTTTAAAAATACTAATTTCAGGTATAACACACCAACATAACCTAAAGTTGTCGAAAAATTATGAATAATCTTTTAATTTTTTATTAAAAATATCAATAATTTCCGACGAAAAACACTAACATAATCCAAAACTGTTAAAAGATTCTGAATTTTGTTTAAATTATAAAATTTCGTTTAAATCAAATGATATTTTAATAAAAAAATTAATTTCCGACAAAAAACATTAACACAGTCCAAAATTGTTCAAGCTTGTGAATTTTATTATTTTAAACAAAAATAATTGGATTTACTTTTGAATGATTTTTGTTTAAAATACCAATTTCAGATAAAACACATAAACATAACCTAAAGTTGTTGAAAAGTGCTTAATAATATTTGAAATTTAATCATTTTTTATGTAAAATATTAATAATAATTACCGAAGAAAAACACTAAATTAATCCAAAATTGTTAAAAGATCCTAAATCTTGTTCAAATTATAATAATTTGTATTTGAAAATAAAATTTTCAATTTAAATCGCTAAAGTTACCTAAAATAGTTAAAAAATTAAGAATTTTCGTTGAAATCTAAGGATTTAAAAATAAAAATGCTAATTTCCTACGAAAATCGCTAATAAAATACAAAATTGATCAAGCTTGTAAATTGTATGATAATAAACAAAAATGATGATGATTTTCGTTTAAAAATTAATGGTAATTTCCGGTGAAAAAAATTAAAAAACATAAAATGCCAAAAATCAGATCCCTGCAAATAATTGTTTTTCTGTGATTTTAAGAATCAAAATAGTATTACTGATCATGTAATTTCAAACAAAAAAATGTTTTTTTTTTTTAATGAAGAAGTTTTAAACCTTACAAAAATAATATATTTTAACCATGCTTTTACAATGGATTTAATTTTAAAAACTATTGTTAAAATAATTTCAGTTTTAAAAATCATACAAAAGTTTGTTTAGAGACCATATTTTTTGCATAACTATCTTAAATACTAACTTTCAGCGACAAGTACTAACATAAAACATATATAATATTCTCAATAATTTACTAGATAATTGGAGACTTCTAGTTTAACCGCTAAGTAGTAAAAGAAGAAAGGATTATTTATAGATTTAATTTTCGAAAATTTTCAAATTAAAGATACAAAACAATTTCAAGTAATGAAAAGCCAATCAGGACTTGTAACAACAACGATTGCGAGATATTCGAGATTTTTTAAAGATAAAAAACAATTTTTTTAAGATAAAATTATCTTTGGAATTAGATATCTCGATTTTTATCTAAATTAAAAAAATATTCTGCACCCTTTTTTCTATAAATATTCAACAGAACGTTCCATCTACTTTAACGTCCTTCTACTAATCGGTTCAAACTCGGGACGAGTCATGCGCAAATTGGATATCCCGCTGCGCGGAAAAATTCAAAATTAGCATAGTCGATACGTTTTTTTTTAGTTTAGATGTTGAGGAAGGATCGGCTGGAATGAACGTGATAAGCTATGTTTAATAGACTTTAATCACGCGGTCTAAAACAATCCGTTACTATATCCTTGTTCATTTAAGAGTAGAAAAAAATAGGGGAAAATGGCTTATAAAGTAGATCACAGGAGAATTCGTTCTTAATGAGGTGCTTTGTGAACTTTCATCGGAATATGAAAACACCCCAGGGCGCGTTGAAATTAGAAACATCCAAGAGACAAATTCGTTAAAGAAGCGGTATGAAGAACGTTTGAACTCTTGGCGTCGTAAAAAGGAAGTAATTCACTTTTACTGTCCCGGAAATTAGTCGTTCACTCAAATTAGGACAATCTTTCGTCCTATCTACAACATTTCGAAATTTAAAATGAACTACACTGAAAAAATGGTTAGTTGGGCCAACTATTTGGTTTGTAATATATGGTACTGCTATTTTATTAGTTGATACTGCTATTTAATTAGTTGGCACAACAATGTTATTAGTTACAATGACTATTCAATTAGTAACAGCAACTGATAAAATAGTAGCGCCAACAAATTAAAAAGCAGTACTACATCTTTAAAAAAATAGCAGTACCATTTGTTACAAATTAAATAGTTAGCTGGTGTTAAAACGCAAACGAATTATTTTCCATTGTGCTTCTCCCGTTATAATTTCAAAATACAAACAATTTTCATACATTTTTTGAAAATTAAACTCATTTCATCCATTGAACCATATTAAATATTCATCTACATTTTTTTAACGATCAAGATATTCAAAAATTTTAATTTGGGAAAGGGTGTAAGGTAAAATGGAAAGACACAATTTGTTGGATATCGATTAGAATACGTGATTTTTCTGCTTTAAACTGAAGAATAATTTTATCTTCAAAATACTTGATGTCTTCACTTTTAAAAGCATCCTTTCCATTTAAAATCTCATGCTTTTATATAAAGCTTTTCTTTTAAATTGAAAAATAATTTTTCGTCATCATTATAAAACCAAAAAAAGGAATTATTGTAGGGAAAGGGTACATGTATAAGAAATATTTTGATGTAGAAAAAGACAGCAAGAAACCCAAGAAACTAATACTAAAAGAAAAGCTTTCTGCGTAGTCTTAAAAACCCAAATTATCCGCATTTTTACAACTGTTAGCAAAAAACAAACTAATTAACATGGAAAATTTTACTTTTTAATGCACATTTACAATTCAAGACCTTCAATTTGAGCAATTCAGGAAAAAAACGGAATAATAGAAAAGCGTCGAAAATGGTCGCCTAAAAACTTAAATTTCCTTATTTTTCTTATTCTTCAATCTTTAATAACAAAAAAAAAATAAAAATGTTTCTAAACATTATAATTAAAAGAAAAAACTTTAATTGTAACTGTGTTTTAATATTGGGAAATAATTCTGTTCTTAAAATTTTGCCACTTTGTTTGCCATTTTTTTGCCATTTTTGGCAAATTATTTTTTGCCATTTTGTTTACACTTTCAAAGATATGAGAAAAGTCAAATTCTGGGCAAAAACTTCAAATATCATAATTTATGATTTAGGTTTTATTTTAAAAGATTAATTTTAAGCTTTAAAGATTTAAAAAAATGTCAAAAAAGAATCTGGAAGATTTTAAGACAATTTTATTATTTTTTGCAGGATTTTAACAAATTTTAGGAAAACTTTGAATTATTTCAAACGATACTTTTGAAGTTTTACGAGTTTTGAAACATTCAAAAATAATTTAAAATTTGGAAAGTTTTCCATTTTAAAGTAAAAATTTTCAATTTTTTAAGATTAAAAAATTGTAGAAAAAATTCGAGTAAGTTTAAGAGATATTTAGAATAAGAAGTTTTGAAAGGATACAAAAATAATTTTAAACTTGAAAAGATATCAAGGAATTTAAAACAAAATGTTGATTTTTGAAGATATGGAACGAAAAATTTGGTCAAATTTTCTAATTTTGCAGAATTTATTCAAAATTTTAGGAAAAATTACAATCATTTTAAATCATATTCAGAAGGTTTTTAAAAAATTCAAAAAAAATTTTGAAAACTTTCGAAGAAACTTAAATCAAAATGCGAATTTTTGAAGATTTCGAAATAAAATGTTGATTTTTTTTTAAGATTTTGAAAGATTTCAAGCCAAAAAAAAATTTCTAAAGACTCCTGAGAATATTCAAAGCGATTCTTTATTTTTGACAAATTAATTTTTAGATTCAAAAATTGTTAAAAACGTATCTGGGCAAATTTGAAACAATCTCAGAAATAATTCGTGTCAGTTTAAAAGATATTTAGGAATTTTAGAAGTTTTGAAAAGATTAAAAATCTCTTACAACTTTGAAAGATTTCCGAACATTTATAAAATATTTTTAAATTTTTTCTAAGCGTCAAAAAGGCCTCAATATATTTTATATAGTGACTCAAAATTTTCTTAAAAATTAGTAAAATCCTGTAAAAAAAATTTCAAAAATCTTTTTCAATTTTCTCGAGAAACCTAAGAAAATTATATTTATATACCCATAAAACAAACGAACAAAGATACTTAAAAAATAAATAGTTTGACAATCAAAATGATTTTCCTCTTCAAATTATAATTTCCGTACAAGTTTTTTTCTTTCTAGACTGAAAAATCTTTTTGTGTTGAAAATTCATCTCTCTTGGTTAAAATTTCATCGGTTTTTATGAAAACTACAACTGTTTAGCTAAAAATTAAAATCTTCTTTGGTCCAGGATTCAACTATTTTGTAACAACTTCGTCTTTTTGGAAGAATTCAACTTTTTTTGATTAAAAATTAAATTTTTTTATTTTTATTATAAACTATTATATTTTTTGTTGCAAATTTCTTTTTTTTGGTTGAAAATTCATCTTTTTGGTTTAAAATTCAACTACTAGGTTAAAATTTGAACTACTTTGATAAAAATTCACTTGTTTGGTTAACAATGTAATTATTTTGTTGAAATTTCGTCTTTTTTGCAGACAATTAATCTTCTTGAGGAATCAACTATTTTGCTCAAAAAAAAAGGTTTTTGATAAACTCAACTGTTTTTTATTTTCAATAAAAATCTTTTTGGATGGAAATATCAAATATTACATTTTTCGATGGAAATTAATTTTTTTTTTTTTGAAAATTCAACTATTTCGTCGAAAATTAACTTTAATTTTGTCGACATTTTGGGATGTACTTCCGAAAAGGACATATGTCCGATTTTCTTCGGGCTCCGTCTACTTATGTATTTTGACGCGCTGATTACGAATATGATAGTGAAAATTGGCGACTAGTCGATTTTCATGGTAAAAACCTTCACCTATATACCCATCCACACATCACTACTTTCCAACCGAGAAATTCACGCCTACCCCGAAAGGGAAACGGCTTACTGATATAATAATAATAATAAGAATAATAATCAATAATATTGTCGAATATTGTACGAAACGATACTTCGAGAAAAAATCGCACGCATAGAGCGCGTGTTTGTATTCTAGTAAATTTAAAAACATTGAAAATGAAAAAATTATAATTTCAAGTGCAAAACTTAAAAAGTAACCATTTTCGCATTTGCAGCGTTCAAAACTTGAAAATGTATAATATCAAGCGTTTAAATTAAACAAATTTCAGAATACTCTAAATGAAAATTTTAACATGATTATTTCGGAAATTATATACACTTCACCTTCATTAAAAAAAAAGTATTTCAATTATATAATTTCTATAATAATAGATTGCAGTTTCAATGATAAGAAGAAAGTAATATTCAATAATACTATACTAATCTAATCTGAAATAAGGTAGAATTTTATATCCTTCGAAAATTTCTAAATTACAATATTAAAGGGTAAAAGTACATAAGAATAATAAAACTGGAAATAAAGTTTAATGGTCCCAAATTTTATTACACTTCATTACTTTCATATTTATCGCAATTTTTCGCGAAATTTCTCGTACATAAAAATGTCAAAAAGCGAGAAGCATTTTAGCGAGTGCTAGAACATTCCCATGAAAAATGGGCAATGAGGACTCGACGGGAAAGCATATTGTGAACAGATTCGCTTCTCAAGATGGAAACTAACCCAACGAACCGATTCGTGTGAACAAGGTCGCAATTAACGATTAGATTAGATTAAACACCTCCACAAAATCAATTAAAGAAGACCTGTCGTCATGTATGCTTCCAATCACGAAAGGATTCTCATAATCACATAGTCGATATATCAAAGTTCGGCTTATCTGTTTGGACCGAGTGTTCCAAGATAGCCCAAAATGATGAAGATATTTTCATGGGGATGATTATCTCTATGAGGAAAAACTAGTTCTCTTTAACAAGAATCTTAATACCTAACCGACTGTTTATATAAAATTTTTGACTTTTAGTCACTGTAATCTGTTTCTAATATTATTTTTTCATCACTGTAATGTGCTTCGATGAGTTCAATCAGAACAAAGTTTGTTGAATACAAACAATATTTCTTTGAAATATCAAACAAACGAAGTAAAAAAAATGAATCAGAACCAATTTGCTTCTTTTAAAAAACGTCAATTTCATTATGTATTACAAAATCAAAAACATTTTTTTTTGTAATAAAAACAAATTTTTATTGCGCGTCAAGAAAAGTAGTTAGGAAACATTAATTACTTCCGGTAAACAACAATCGTATTAGTAAAGGAAAAAATCTTTTCGTTTCAACTTCATCAATATTTTATCAATATGCTATCTAATAAGGGAATCGGTTTGATTTCGAAACATCATACCGAATTTTTAATAAAATTGTCTGAATGAAGTCGTAACGAGAAGGTTTTTTCCTTTGGTAATAATAATTTATCAATTATTTTCACTGTAAACGAGATTCAAAATTTCAAGGGATTTCAAAAGATTTTAAAGATTTTCAGTGACTTGAAAGGATTTCAACAGTTTAAAGAAATTACCTGGTACAGTTTCAGAGAGAATTAATATTCTTCCAAGGAATTTTGCAAGATTTTAAGGGGTTTTAAGGAATCAAGTACAATTTTTGCCGATTGGAAAGGATTTGAAGAGTTTAACGGGATTTAAAGAGATTTCGAAATATTTCAAAAGAAGTTACGGGATTTATAAGGATTTTAAAAGGATTTCAAGAGTATTTTAAGTAAGTGTTTTAATGAACTTTGAATGATTTCAGGGGATTTTAAAAGGATTTCAAAGATTTTAAGAGATCTGAAGGGATTACAAAATATTTGCAAAGATTTCAAAGTATTGCAAGGGATTTTAACATGTTTTAAGAGATTTAAAATGGTTTGGATGATTGTATAGGATTTCAAAGGATTTAAATTTTTTTTTAAGATTTAAAAGTATATCCATGAATGTTATAAAGAATTTTTAAGGGATTTCGAGTATTTTGAATGAATTGTAAATATTTCAACGTATCTCTTAATATTTCGAAATATTTCAAGGATTTTAACCGATTTCTAGAGATTTTAAGAAATTTCCACGGATTTTAAAGGATTAAAAGGGACTTTAAAAATTGCAAGTGTTTTCAAGGATTTCAAAAGATTTCATGAAATCTGAAAGAATTTTGAGGGATGTTTACAGTATTTAAAAGATTTCAAGGCAGTTCCAGGAAGCTCAAACTTTTCAAAGGGATTTCACGGGATTATGTATAATAGTCATTAAATTGAAACAATTTGAAGGAATTCTAACATGATTTGAAAATTTGTAAAGGATTAAAAAAGAATTGGTCAGATGACAGTCTGGTACATGCCCTTAAATTATGGCCAACCCCTCGACTCTATATTTATTGGACGTATGCAATATGAAATATTACATAATGTGTATAATAGCATAAATCAAATCCAGCAAGCAAGCAAATCAATCAGCATATTTAAAAAAAATAATTAGAAAGAGGAAACTTACATAAGAAATGTTTTGGACTTCCTCCCCCTGCCTGGGTAATTATTTGTGACCCCCCCACAAAAAGACTTAATAATTAATGGACGCTCAGTAAGGTTAAGGAAAGTATTTCTTTAAATCAAAGAAATATTTCTTAAATTAAATAATAAGCAGTTAATTCAAAGAAAATTTCTTAATTCCAAATTGTTTCTTTGGGATTTAAACAAAACCCTTTCTTTAGCCGTATATTGAGCCACTGAAATTTTAGAAACTGCTACTAAAACCCTGTTGAAATACGACTGGAATTTCAGTGAATAGTCACAATTTTCACAGTGAATACTGAATATTCACTGATTCGAATTCAGAGAGTAAAACGTCAAAAAGACGTTAAGTTTGAAAGATTCTGAAATGTGTTCAAGCTCAAGTAAGTTTACACTGAAAAAAATGGTTGAGCTGTCGTTTAGTTGGATTTCGTTTTCTGAGAAAATATAGCTGTTTTGCCTAAATTTCTAGCTGTTTTAGCTAATTTTTCCATCTAGAAATTGTCTAGATAATCTCTAGAAGACGAAATCCAGCTAAACGTTTAGCTGGGACAGCTAAACCATTTTTTCAGTGTATACACTAAATTATTGAGTTCAAAGTAGTATGCATATATGCAGACTTTTATTAGCGGATGAATAGTCGAACGAAAGTCACAAATATCCCGGAAAGTAAAGAGATAACGGTTTTTAAAAATAAACACTAATACACAAAATTGCGTGTAAAATTATCGACAAATCAAGATCATTGCCAAGCTCAGTAGGATTTCGCGCTTCCGTTGATACACGTTAGTCTAATTCAATTATTTTAATCCTGAATGTATAATTGAATTGACTCAGGAATATTATCGCGATCTAATGAATATTTACCAGTTGAGTTAATAATTATGGAGGGAATATGATTTAAAGGCGAGGCAGTAATTTAATTTCGAGATCTGGTGATATGAGCTGTTTTAATTAATATGTATTTTCATGTGAAAAATATTAAGGTAATAATAATTATAGTAATAATAAAAGTCATGGTAGCTCTAAGAAAGCATCCAGAGGCGACTGTTGTCACCTCCAACACTCACTGCCGCTGTGTAAGCATCAGAGCGGTAAAAGACGACCTGCAAACTACGCCATGCTCCTTATTTTGTACCTAAGACATCATCGCAAATGATTTCATACATCGCATTAATTTAAATAATTATATCCTTATCTCATCAGTCACTTGACTTAGTCCGTGGCTATGATGGAAAATCGGGTTCTTTTTAACCCGAGAACAAGTTTGAAAAAAATAAATAAAATAAAAGTCGTGTCCTTCTAATTCTTTACTAATGAGTCTAATTAGGTTACTATATATATAAATAAATAAATAAACATATATATATGAATGTATGTATGTATGTATGTATGTATTTAGAGATAGAAGGTTGAATGTACTGCTTTGTAGTGCTCGCTCTTGAATGTCTAATATTTAATTCGGAATTCAAATCAGCCGAATAAATATGACCTTGATTTTTATTCATATTTCCCCATAATTCTGAAGTCGTAAAATATGTTTGAATTGCGATGACTAATTGCAGTCATAGCGCAAACCAGGTGTTTCATTAAATATTAAACTCGCACGCATATCGGGTGCGATAAGCTCATGTACTCAAGCGAGAATAAATGCCATTCTGATAACACTTTTTATTCTCAGAGATATGTTTTATTATCCAATTTTTGAATTTGCTATATCGAAATAACAAAGTGCAACTGAATTCAAATCATTTTATAACACCAATTTTTATAAACGAGCCACTATAAATCTGAAATAGTGAAAAATGAGCCACACTTATTAGCTTTAGTAAAAGTTTCTACATTATAAGTCATATTTTTAACTAAAAGTTTAGAGAAATCTTGAAAATTACTAATATAAATAGTGAAATACTAATAATTATTAGTAGAAATTGTCACTCAAGTAAATTAATGGCTCACTTTTCTCCCAGTCCGATTTAGAGAGACAAAAAATTTAATTTGGACTGCTTTAATGCATTTTTTTTAATTACATTTTTCTAAGATACGTCACCTTCGGTTCTTTCATAGTTACTTCGGTTCCGAATGCTTTAAAAATTCAAAAATATAATTTCATACAAAAAATTGAAACTTTTAAGATTTACGCAGGAAAATTCATTTCTTATTAATTTTTCAAACCACTTATCATATCATAATTTCGAAAACAAGTGCATTGCATTTTTTTAATAAAACTGAAAAAAATATGTGAAAAATTGTTGAAGAAATGTTTTTTGATCAAATTTTTGCGGTAATTAAATATAGTATTCCAATAAATAAATATATAGATACAAAAGTACGTATGCAAGAAAAAAATTAATTAAATAAATATTTGTTTTTTGTAATAACGGCATAGAATTGCCTTACACTACAAGCTTTTGAAAAAAATGGTCATTTTATCCTCAATTGATATGGTTTTAAATTTGATTGTCTGTATAGCCTTTTGCAATCCATAGCTGGTCATATAATTCATTATCGGTTGTTCATAGCATTCGCAACATAGCCAATATATTCTGCTAACATATAATGAAATAATTGTGAACCACGTTTATTCCTGACCTGCCGATTAAAGTCAGTCGTGCCTCCAACCTTCAACTACTGACCTTTGCCAACCTACGCCTTGATATTTCGAACCCACTCCGTGAAATAGGATCTCCTAGACTCTAGTGTGAATAAAAGCCGTCACCGCAGTCTTCTTCATTCTCTAACCTGAACCTTATACCAGTATTTAAATTACGTCCATTGAATGTTAATAATGCCAACATATCTGTATCAACAATTTCTTCCCCCAGCCAAGAACACTTCCCAGTGGGCACGAAATTTATGAACGTAATTGGAACGTCCTTAACACGTTTCTTGGACGTAAAAGTCAAAATACGTTATTTGAACTTTTAAAAACTGTCTTAAGCCAGACTAAATAATGTTCTGAGAACGTTTCATGTTCAAAATACGTCCTTAAAACGTCTCTGGAACATTGTTTGTTTAAGTAACGTTATTTGGACTGACTTAGGACGTGTGTGAGCCGTTCTAATGATGTTCTTTAACGTTTCTGCCCACTGGGTTCTATCTCAGAAACAAACTGAACAATGACTTTTTAATTTTAAATTTATGATTATATTTCATCATTATTTTACATGAATACCTATACGAAAAAATTATGTATGCCCTAACTTTTATTTTGTTTTCTCAGCATAAATACAATCACCATATCCACAAAAAAAAAAATCTAGTTCAATAAAGATAGTATGCTATTGAATATTTACTATAATATTCAATCTTTCTTGAATTAAAATTACGTGTACTTGACGAAGGTTCAACCACCTGAATACACTTTTATCCACTATCAAGATACGATATGACGGATTTATAATATAAATGAGCAAATTATACTAAAGCCTATACGGCGAGTTACATTACCAACTTTGGCATGACTGCATTTCACTTTCAACGTGATTTTAAATATGGATTCATAAAAATTGTCTGTTTGAAATAATCTTTGTACATACTAAAAACTAATTAAAACAATATCTTCCTTTAATTTCGTAGCATGAATAATTTGGTTTCTTGAACTCAACATTTTTAGAATTTTAGTACGATTTATATTTTAATATATAAAATTTAGTTAAAATGAAACTGAACATGGACACGCGGCTTAGTGAAATGGGTTGAGGATAAATCATCCTAAAATTTCTACTCTCAGCATTTAATTTCGTGTCTTCTACAAAACTCAGTTTGTTTATATAAAACCCCGCCAAGATCTTATCCAAGTGAAGCCAATCACTTATTTCATATCTGTCAAAATCTTTATCCACCATCGCGCTTATAGGCCAGAGACATTATTTATTGCCTGCAAGTGTCCACACCAATTTGTCACTTTCTGCATCTTATGTGCCTTTCTTAAGTTGCAAAAATTTGGTGAATATCAATTTTGAATCCCATGTCGGAAAATGCCGGAATAAACATGCACTTAAGAATAATACCTAGGCGTTCAGTATAAATGTAACAAAGTATTCAAGTTGGAATAGTTGAAGTATTAGTAAATTAAATAAATAATTCTATAAATTTATAGTTATAATTATATAAATATTAGGTGCAATGATATGCACTTTGGATTTTAAGATTTGGACTTTAAGATTAAATCAATTATAAATTTAAAAACACTTAAGATTCAAATATTTTAAATACAATAATTGAAGCCTCCAACACTGCATTGCCATGCCATTTTTCAGTTATCACTTGAGATTTATGTAAAATATAAGAAAACAAGTGACCAATGTCTTAATAGGAAAACTTAATTATCAGAGAATGTTGTTAATAAAAATCTATATAAGGAGATCGATGATTGAAAGAAATTTAACCTGGCTTTGTTATATATGAGATAAATTATTGCCAGGCTAGTAACAATAAAATTAAAGCATGGGCTTCTACTTTCTGCTAAACTTAGAGGAGAAGATTGACACGTAGGATTATTTATGCGACACTCAACCTATATCAGCAAAACGCGGTAGCACGCCCAGCAGCTTGAATCTTTAGTGTTACCGACCCCACACGTAATGCCTTTTCTTCGAACTACATCTGTAACTATCGAGCATGTGTTCGTTTTTTCCCTTTCTTTATTTAAATTCTATTTTCAAAATTACTTTTTACAATTTCATTGAACATAGTTTACAATTATATTGGGTTGCCTAAGTTAAAAATTATTTAACTTTTCTAATTATGCTAAATCATTATCAATCACTACATAAGAACAATATTATGAAATTTTGTTAGATCAGGAAATAGAAAAAAATAAAAAAAGGATTAATTAATTCGTGCTGTATGTTTAAAGGAGTAATTGATTGAATTATAAATCACCCTGTCGACCTAACTTCTGACACAAATCGCCCAGCATTTCCCGAATAAAAATAAGCACGAAAAATCAGTTGTTCCGGATTTGTCCGTTCGATTCATCATTATATTTTTAGGCCCCTACTGACCTTTAGAATAAAAATAATGTAAGAAAATGATAACCGCAATAATTATAACTCTCAAACCTTAAATTTCCCCAATCCACAAGCGTGTTACCACAAGTTCTTGAATATCTCAAGCAGAAGTGTAATAAAACAATCTGAATAAAGAAAATTTTCAATATTAGAAAATAAACCTGCCATCAAATCCAAAGTAAAAATAACTTTTGGAGAAGAGATGAAATACAACGAAATTTAGGAACGTGTTATTTGTGCGAAATTCAGAAACTGACGCATAATAACCTCCTTTCAACAACTGTTATAATTTCAAAAGACGCAGCTAAGTTGATCTACGTATGACGGAATCACGCTTCCAATCTTCCGTTCATTCCTCTTGCTTCACGATCGACGTTTCTCTAAAGAATTTTGGCGTGGGATTCATTTAATTTGCGTGCATTTTACTCAAGGATTTAGGGTTTTCGTTTTTGACAAAACAAGGATTTTAGTTTTTGACAAAACAAGGACTTTAGTTTTAACTTATGCTGTCTGTTGAAATCAAATTGATAATTGTTTCTTTCCCGAAAATGTGTAATTTATATAATTTTTTAGAATCCTTTCTTCCTTTATACAATCATTTGAAATTTTATTTGTGAATTGAATTTATTTTTCTACATCTCTAAAAACATTTTTCCTCGCTTTCTACCGTATTTGCAAAAAAGAAAGCCTTGCTTTTGAATTCCTTTAAGCTGGTATTGACAGCTTCTCCGTTGCACCTCTCAAACTCAAGAAAGTGCTTCACTCAACTTATACTGAAGTCGTGTCAGGAAATAAGACCCGAGAGGTTTAGGAAATAAATTTTTTTCAAACTATAACGAATATTAAATATTTTAACTGAATGAGAAGATTTTTCAACTTATTAAAAATATGCATCTAACTATTTACAATCTGAAGATAAATATTTCTAAAGAAACAATAAAAATAACCCGAAGTACAGTATATTTTATCATTTTACAAATAGCTCAGAACATCCGTAGTTCTTAGCGACTTAATCTGATATTGATCCAGATACTCAATGAAACAAAGACAAATTTCGAATTTTTGTCAGAAATTTTCTGAATTCTTTGCATAACAAAAATCAGACGATATAAAGATGTACAGATTATTTCACCTGTGGAATTTTGTTTTGATACTATCTTCGACACTGAAGAAACTTCTTTACCGGAAATCTTCACCCACTCCGACTTTATCTCTGACGTGGTGCCAGATGGCAGGAGAAGAATGTCATTAATTGCTGTCAGTCATAAAGTATATACTCATTCTCCTAAAAGTGTGCACTTATTCAAAGAATTCAAAAAGTGAATTCAGACAAAGTAGAGTCACTAAGGAAAGAAGCAACTTGGATTCATTTGTGCAGTTGCACATTCAAACATATTTCTGGCATAAATTATCATCCAAACGAAACGAATGGTTAATTCGTTACGGCAATGAACTTGACTTAATGGCAAATGTTACGCATGTCGAACGTGAGATCAGATAAAGAAAAGGTTGACAGTGCGGAAGAATTCGAGGAAGAATTGGAATATTCTTGGCACAAATTTTCGACTTTTATCTAAGTAACAAAGTAACTTCTCACTGCACTCTCATAAGAAAACTCATCGTGATAATTTTTCTAAATTCTTGCGAAAAACGAAAATCTACCTTGGCAAGAATCCTAAAAAGTTTGTCGAATCTTTCCTTTACATTGTGCCATATATATTTTGAAATACAACTGTAAAATTGGATTGGTTTTAAACAAAGATTTTGAAAGAGAATAATTATGCTTCTTGTAAGAATCATTGATTGCGTTTTTCATATATCACATAATTCATATATTTAATAAAAATTCTACTATTTAATTTCGTCCATGACGTAGGTTCAAGATATAAATACGCAATCATGTTTAGAATCACAGAAAATCAAAGAGAATTGTTTTAATCTGCAACGTTCATTAAAAATCTGGAAGTCAACTCCACGTATTTCTATTATTTTCATGATTGTAATAAGAATTTTAGATTAGAATAATACTCTACAATTGTATGTGATGTACGAAAGTGTATTGCAATAAGATAAAATTAGATTATAACTTTACAAACTTAAAACTATATTCTAACGTATACTATAAGCATGGCATATTTTTATAATGCAAAGAACTTGAAATATCTTATGCTAATACCGTCACAAAAAAAACAACTATATGGCTTCCCCAGTTCAATGACCCTATACGATTATGACTCCCCCGAAAATTCATAAACTTAAATTCAAGTGAATAGAGGGAAGTAAAAAATTAGCTTAAATTGCATCTAACACGAAAGGAACAACGTATTTTCAACCAGTAATTTTATGCTTTTTTACCGACACTAAATATTAAGCTTTTTATATTATCCTCGGCAGAATTCTAAATGGAATATTATTCTCTCGAGAAGTAAACAAATTTTTAAAGTAATGACGCGATCTTTTAATTTACGGCAAACCAATTCCCAGTTGTAAAAACTTTAATTATCGCTTTAAGCTTTCGTAAAATTGCTCTAAAATATAATTTTTGTATAATAATATGACTGCACACATGAATAATTTTTATTTGTGGTCAGTCATTAAAGTCAATCCTAAGATTTTGTGTCTCCAGCATATAAAAAAAGTATGAATTCTTTTCTTATTTTCTTACTGTTTAAGGAAGGCATTATTCAAAAATGATGTTAGGCTATAGGCATCGATTCTTTTATTTCCTAATACATTCTAGACTCGAAGGATCTGTATTTGAACCGATTTGTAGGCCAATTGGATAATACTAGCACAGTAAAACAATACTATAATAGTTTTAACACTAAACAGAAGCTTGGGGTCTAGTTTTAAAACAAAACATGTGCTTTCTTAGGTGTAACAAAACCAAGCTCTATCAGGAAAAACACCGAAAAAAAGAATAACTAAAACTCTTGAACCTCGAAATCGTTGGTATTTAATTTGAAAAATTTATTTGGATTCAAGCAAAATTGATCTGATTATAAGTATAATTGGTCTGAATTTACAACACAGTTCTAAAATTCAGATGATGAGCTCTTAAATTTAGAACAATTTTGCTGAACTTAATCCAAAACAACTTTAAGTTATAACAACTTCAAGCATTTGTTTCTACTGTGAACAATTCAGAATTTTTCCATTAGAAAGTTAATAACAAATGCTTTTGAATACTATGAATGCCTATTTTTTGTGGTAAGGATATTTGGTTATTTAAGGTATGCCAAGTTTGCCAAGCATTATTAATTCAAAATAATAGTATGTTTAATTTAACCTAAAAATCAAAAGAACCAGCATTTCAATTTTCAACCACACGTGTTGCCAGAAATATACTCCAGGGTCGTCATACATGAATATTTGGTTGGGCGTCATGCGATTTCTCCTTCAACGAAATACTTTGTTCAAGACGATGTGCTATTGAATGAAGTGCTGTTGAACTGAATGTTTTGTTTTCATCACAAGATGGTGGAAAATAAACAAACTTATCGAATAAACTACTTGATCACTTATCCTGAAAAGTATCATTTTCTCTTGTTTTTTTAACTAAGAGGTGAACGTGAATTGTTATTAAAAATTCTTTCCTCTTTCAAGTAATTCCACTTTGGTTCATAATAGAATTTCAAAATTTCATTTCCAAATGATACTTATTTCTGAAGGAAGATATTTTTTTAAATATATAGATGTACGATAAGTGAAAATGATTTGCAAAATTCCTAACGACTGCTCTAATTAATTGTTTACTATTTGCCGTCAGAATACGTGTTTTCGCTATGAATTATAACAGCTGTCGTTGAAAAGTTTATTGCCTTGCAATGATTCTCGTCAACAGGACAGTTACACTAATCGCTCGAGGACAACGCATTTTCCTCTGCGTATAAAAGAGGGAATTTTTGAGTCAACGAGGTGCAAATAGTAGAAGATTGTGTACGCGACACGGGAAGGCTGATCTCGAGAGAAAAACTTTTGGCACGGCAAATAAATTGGAAACTACGTAATTCAACCTCCGCTTTTGAGACCAGACTATACGAGTCGATGAATCATGAGGTTGCACAAAGTATGTTCTCGGGAGCAAAAAAGTTTCTAGGACCATCCCAAAGGTCCATCAAGATCTTGTATTTCATCTAAACATCTCCTTGTTATTTATTCCCCAACTTCACTGCCTCAATAATAGTCTTAAACATAAAAGACACTGCCTCTTACTTTTTCTACGTCTAAATCAGAAAAAGTGACCTCACCTCGTTGCTTCTCTTGTCATCATTCCAATTGTCGTCGTTTCTGTTCTCATAATTATTTGCGTTCGGGTCATATCGTCTTTTTGTGGTAGTCGTGGTTGTTTTCCTCGTTGTTTTTTTCGTCATCGACGTGATTTCATGGGGCGACTCCCAGTCTTGAAAAACCTCCGTGGTCGCCATTTTGTCTTCGATCAAAATCACACTCACTTAAATCACACTTTACTTTAAACAATAAAAAAAGTCCAAGAAACTGCACGCGCGCCTCTCGACTTTGCAGTGAGAAATTCTTCTTTGAGGAATGCTCCTACGGGTGAATCGTGTCTCACCAACGTTTATTTATAACAACGCTTGTAGTTGAGATCCTTGAAGTGAAGAAGAATTTTTTCCAAAATATGTTTTCAAAAATATTTTTTCTTCCAATGACGTGTTACAGATTTTTCTTTTCTTGCTTGTCTTTTTGATGTTTCGTTATTCCAAAAAGCGCATAATGTAAAACGCTCGACTCGTTGTTTTGACCTCATCGTCGTCACCGTCCATCTCAACGAAAATGATCGTCGAAGTAGAAGAATCTGCAAAAAGCTTCAACCCAAGAACGTGAAATCCGAGAAAATAATTTATCGCCGATGAATGCTGTATTTAAATATTCTTCGGGTAATCTTGAACACATAGGCGAATGCTCTTCCCTTTTCTGTGCATCGAGAAAAATAGGGGGTTTGAAATAAATTAAATTCTGAGGATTAGGAACTTATAATAGTTATTTAAAATAATTGTCAATTATGTTCTAGTTTACAACTTGAGAACAATGCTCTATATCAACAGTTAAATTTTGCAGGAAAAGTTACGTAAAGATTTGCCAATAAGGATAGAAAATTGGGAATCTGTAAAACACTTCCTGCATTTCCCAAAAGTAATTCCAGTGAGGTATCGAAAGAATGAAATAATGCTATTATCCTATTCTAATAATTTTGAATTACTTGAAATACCTTTTTGTTATATTAAAATTATATTAAATAAAGGATTAAAAAGGTCAAAGGAAAAGTTCGTGACAGAAAAGCGTTAGTGATTCATAAAAAAGTTGCGAAGATGAATGGACATGTTTGAAATCAATTTATCTTCCCCAATCGATTGTCGTTGTATCGATTCCTCGACGACTTACACGATTTGAGCGGGAATTTAAAAAATGCAATGTTTAAGACATATTTGTTTAGATTAACGAATTAAGATCAGTTTTTCTCGAAGCGTTGTTATCCAGTGCACAATTAACACGTTCGGATTCGTTTTCGTTTCGGATATATGCGAGATGTGAGGTGGATCTCGCGAGACTGAAGTTGGGAGAAGCACGTCACCCCCGAGGCGTATACCGGCGTCCGTCTCCACCGATCCAATTCCAGAAATACGGAGGAACACGAGTGTAATATTAGGACGAAGATGAGAAGAAGATGAGACGATGATGTGCAAAGAAGCAAAGAGGTAGGTATAGCACGATGCATTTCCTCGAAGTTGCGCTTCGTGGATCGCTATCAATGCAACCGTTGTTTTCGATCGAGCTAACTTAGAGAGTCTTTCTACTCTAGCCTAATTTTTCCCCTAATTTCGAACGTCACGAGAAGAAACCGTTAAGACACCAGTTAAGGCGATTAGGTCAAAAAAATAGGTGTCTATTCTGCCAATCTTCGAGATTAAACATTAAGTTTGAGATGTTTTAATATAAACTGTTACCCATGGAATTTTAGTTATGTTTTGTCATTGAGTGAAATAATCTGCTGGTATCGATAGATAGCTGATATTATTTCTATGTAAAAAAATATAAATTCATATTTTGAGAATGTTCTGCAAAGCCAACTGCTTTTGACTGAAATTAACTAAAAATTGCGTGACAGATTGTCATGTGTACCAGTAAATGACCCCCTATAGGTCCTATAGAATAAACCATATAGTTTGATATTTTTCGTTGAAATATTAATTTCAGCAGCACAAGCGGTGATCTTAAAATTGAATTTAGGCCGCAAGACCTCTCCAGGCCCGCGACAGTGGGACAATTTGGTATATTTCAATGTGGAAAAGTTTGAAAAAATTGACGGCAACCAAAAATATTTCAAAATTTTCTACACGAAGTTTTGCAGTAAATAAACTTAGGAGATTGAATCCAGCTTCAAAATTTGTAATTTCTTTTTAATATTATAGTTACTGCAAGAGAAAAGTGCTAAGGTTAATCTTGCAAAAAAATTCTAAAGTTATTTTTCGATTTTCTTGCTTTATATGTGCAATCCAATCATTATTAGAATTATCATTATTCTCTGTTGTATATCGCAATTGTTTTTTTCAAAAAGTTTGAGCATTTTAGCTTAAAAACGTGTCCACTTGAACACATGGATTTGTTTAAGACTTTTCGGATGATCACCGTTTGCTCGGTTCACTCTTCTTCAGCCCTTGGCTGATGCTGTAAAACCGGGTTCACCCCAGAAAAAGTTGTAAAATACATAATATTAATAAACAAATTTACCTTATATGGGGATCTTGTGAGCTGAAGTGTAGCTTTGAGATTTTGTTTAAATATAAAACAAACACGTTTTTGGTACTTAATGGTTAACTTGAGGATACTTCAAACATTATATTTATTTCCCTTTTAATTTCTTGGTGTTCCTCAAAACAACAATTAAAAATTTTGTATTGAATAAATAATTTAAAAATTGACATGTAGATAAATTCCCTTTAATTTTAACACTTTCTGCGTACATTTAACAATATCTGCCACAATATTGAAACATTTTCAAAACCTTTCGACCACATTATTAAGTACCCCAAACACTATACAATATAAAAAAAAGGAAATCGATGACCCACTTTTTCTTTCTCAAATGGAATGCCCTCCTCTCATGTTAATCTTATGGGAATTTCCAAGTGTTTGGGGCGAAGCGTAAATATAAACCAATTTGGCTAAAATTTGAAGAATATTTTATGTTTAGGCATTCGCACCAGAATCGCGAGTGGGAGCAAAGGATTTCCAAAGAAGTAAATAAGTCCTATTAGATATGAGCATAATGATGTCAACTCAGGTGAAAAATTAATGCATAGTGGGAAATATTAGGTATAATTTTAATTTTTTATTTAAAAAATGCATAAAACAAATGTAAATAATAAATCATATTTCCTACTATGCATAACTTTCCCGCCTAGGCAGACCCGTTCACTTTTATGTCTCCCAAAGATATCTAAGTAATTTTAGTAAATTAATAAGAAATTTTTGTTTCGAGATATCTATTATAGTGTGAAGTATACTGTTAAAATGGTTTTAAAAAATTAATAATCTACATGAAAAGTAATTAAAGTCTGAATGTTCGATTTTTAATTGAGTCGACAGCTTGTCCGGATCCATATTTTCGTATGCTTTTTATGTCTAAAATTTTAGCGAAACAAGATAAGGTTATAAAATACAGTATGCACTTCAGGTTAGTTAAACCACAAGCACCTTTATTCAAGAAAATCTGTAACTTATTCAATCCAAAGGAAGTTGTAGGCTTTAAATTGTTGTCCCTTGATTTTGGCATTTCGACCGTTATGGTTACATTTACATATTTTATTTAGAAAAGTAAGCTCACACACGTTAAAACCCTATTGAAAATTTAAGTTTGAGAAATAATAGGTGAAACAGACTAATCTAAACTACTGTACAGATTTGCTTCTCACAGGAATACTATTACGAAAAAATAAATCTTCTGTGTACAAAATTAAAAAATGGCCATTATAACCATTACACACTTTAAAATATAATTTAAAGTTTTGTTTACAAATTCAGATAATAATCATGATTAGCGTAGAGATTAGTTTTTTAGGACTAAATCCTTGTACACATAAATTGATCCTGCTGAGGGAAAAGCGAAAAGAAAAGAAAAACTAATGAATACAGCTAAGCGTAACGAAAGATTAGCACATATTTTTTTTTGTAATTAATTACCTAATATTTAATTTCCTTTCAAAATTTTATTTTCATTTGAAAATTTTTGTCCATCGACAGTCAAATGCTTTCAAATAAAAATGAGATCCGATCAATCGGTTTCTTTCACATAATTAAATATTTAAAAATCATTAATATCTATTTGAAGACTTTTGATATGGTAATATTTCCAAGGCTGTACCTAAAAAAATGGTATAATTTATTTTTTTATTAAAAAGCGAAAAGTTCCAGACATATGCCGATATGTATATCCTTTGTTTTTTTCAACAATATTTCTCATAGTGGTTTTCACTTAAATCATACCATCTACCTTTCTGAATAAAATATGTTGCTTTTAAATGTCCCATTTCTATGAAATGCTGTCAACTCGCAATATTTTCGCTTTTGCAAATCGCACCTGTTGTCATTAGTGAAAACTTTGGAGAGCTTCGCGGATGCCAGTACTCTCGAAATCGAGAGAGAGAAGATTAGCGGAAAATTCTTTGATGTGGGAGATTTATCGACGGTGTAAAGGACGATAAACGGCCGAACTTAAGATTCCGTGTAAGTAAGATGAACGTGAACTCTGAGCTGAAAACAGTGCGGTTTCAATGCAATGAAAGCGTAACGTACATCGAACGAATAGAAAGAGCAATGGCAGTCGCGATCCCGATCGCTATTTCCGTTCCGCATCAAATGGTGCATTCAATGAAGAACTGTATTGTTCTCAAGGAAATGAATTCCAAATTATTAATACCTATCTACAGGATAATCTTTAGAAGCTTATTTTGATTTATCTTTAAACAATGAAAAAAACTCGCACTGAATAAATTGCTTATAAATTAAAAAAAAAATTCTATAAGAGTTGTCTAGAACAAACAAAATAAAATTTTGGAATTTTTTTCAATAAAAAATTAAGACTGGTCCAATTAAATTTTTTTCATCTGGGTACATAGAAAAAACTAACTTTGACTCATATAGTGTGGATGTTTGTTAATGGTAGGTAAATGTGATATATACGTATATCACGAAGTAAAAATGTCAAACCAGAAATTTTATCTTGCATCCTAGGAATAAAGCTTGATCCAAGTTATCTTAACAGTTGTAGAAGTAAAAATTATTTGAAAATTAAAAAAAAAATTAAAATTTGTTATTTTCTTCTAAAAACATCTGTGCCCAGGTAACTTGAAAATAAATTATGGGAAAATGTTAAAATCCACTTTTGTTAACTTTTATTAATATTTTTAAAGACGGAAACCGTTCTTCAAAATCGTTTAGATAATTTTACTTCAGTGTTTACCTGTCGCTAAACATAAAAAATATAGCATTAAATCTGAACATTATACATTACCGGCTATCCATACGCCTATTTGTTAGACCTGTTGCTGAAGTGCCTTAATTTTCATAAGATTACAGGGTTGCTGCAAAATCCTAATTTCGAAATTCCCCGACTTTCCCTGACTTTTTTCTGCCCAATTATTCACTTTCCCTGACCGTTTTAAATTTTTCTTTTATATAAAAACGACCTTATATCTAGGATATCAATAAGGGCTCATCCACAATTTTTCATCCATTAATTTTTAACTAAATAGTTGAGTTTTTAACGAAAAAAGATCAATTTGGAACCAAAAATGTAAGAAAAAGGAATTTTCAACAGAATAATTCAACTTTAAATTAAAGTGATGAATCCTCTAATAAAAAAATTAATTCTTAATGAAAAGTGTTATAGTTGATATTTCCACCAAAAAATATTTTTATTTTAATGTTAAACAAGCAGAAATAAAATAATTACATTTTTAGTTTAAAATTTTAATTTTTCACTAGAAAAACGAATTTTCAACACAACAGCTAATTTTCAACCAAAGAAATTAATTTTTAGCCAAAAATAGGACAGTTATATTTGAGTGAAAAAAATTAATTTTCAACCAAACAAAATAAATTTAAAAAAAAATTAAATTTTCAACCGACCAGATGAATTTTCAACCAAGAAGATTGAATTTCAATCAAAAAGATAAATTTTCCACAAATAATGGAATAGTTAAATTTTCAGGTAAAGAAGTAACTTTTTAACTAAAATTATGAACCTTCAACCAAAAAGATTAATTTTCTACCAAAAAAGAAGAATTTCTAAAAACTACATGAATTTTCAACTGAAAAGGATAAATCTTCAACTTGATATAAAATAGTTCAATTTTCAGTAAAAAACTTCATTTTCAGCAAAATGAAATAAATTTTAAACGGAATAGTTACACTTTCAAACAAACAGATGAATTATCGACCAAACCTGGACTAGTTCAATTTTCAGATTCAAAAATTAATTTTAAAACAAGAAAGTAATTTTTAACAAAATATTTTAATTTTCAAAAAAAAAAAGGTTCTTTAGCTAAAATGATGAATCAGGAACCAAAACAATGAATTTATAATAAAATAGTTCCACTTTCAACTAACAAGGAGGGGACGCGAGATGGGAATCGCCGATTCGACTGGGACTTTGCAGGATAAAAGTACATCAAAATCCATTAGAGGCGTATTTTTTCTTTCGATCTAATGGCCCTTATTTTTCGAGATATCGAAGTTTGAGTATTTGCGCTCGAGCGCTCGACTCGCCACTGCAGAGCGGGGACCCGGGCTTGGCCAAGGTGGAAAACTTCAACTCAAAATGTTTTCGTCCTCTGAGAAACACGACATCTTCTCGAATGGCAAAAAACAGAAACCGCAACAGATGTCTATAAAGAAAACAACTGTTGAAACTATAACCAAAAAATCAAACAGAGAGACACATAATATTACCATATGATATTACTCAACTTCAAAAACTGGCACTAAATCGTTGCACAAAGATCCTCGGCGTGAGCGCACTAGGAGAGATTGCGCGCCACCCGCCCTATCACGGCATCTTGTTCAGATATCGTTCTATTACTCAAAGACGAATTAATTTGCCGCTCTGAGAATTGTGGGTCTTATAGGAAAAAATCTCAGCTTTCTTTTAAAACTATTTTGAAGGAAAAAAAGTGTCGAAATTTGAAAAAAGTCAAATTTATTTTTGATTTTCAAAAATTAGGGTCAAATTTGGACTTTTTCAAAAAAATCTTTACGATCATTGAAAAGTTTGTGAAAAAATCCATCAAAAACATTTGTTGTGAAATTTTGTTTAAAGCAATATAAAAAAAGTTACAAATGTTTGAAAGCAAGGCTTTGCTTAAAAAACCAAAAATTGTACCCCCTCCACTTTGATGAATAATTATCAAAATAATTAATTTTTGGTGTAAAGTGTACAATCTAATAGGACTACAATTGGGCCAATTTTTAGCCCGATGGGGCAACTTTCATTTTCGAGGTGGGTACACTTCAGAAATTATGCCCCGTATATGCAAATTACTTTACTTCCATGTATATTAAATTTTGAAGCAGATTTCTTTAATAGTTTATCAAATAAATTTTATGTCACGCAAACATATTTTACGCGTTTTTCTGCCTGTTTTCCGCACTCAAAGTAGCTGTGTAACCTAACATTAAACCTGAAATTTACTTTCATGGAAACAATTGTAAAATATACTTTAGTTACATAAACCATCGCCCTCTTCGTGGGCATTCTCGATACTAATGTATTTATCTCGCACTACGTGCTTGGTCTTTGCCCTTCTCCCTCATTTTTGCACAAACCTTTTAAAATTAAAGATTAAATCATTGACAACTGTAATTTGGTGATTTTAAACTGTCTTCTGTTAAAGCTTCTTCAGCTTTAACAAATATATTCTCACCACGTGTCTCGCGCTTCGCACTTGATTAAAGTTTGTCCAAATTGCAAAATTTTCTACATTCTTTTGAAAAAGCATTTTTTATTAATAAGACCAGAACCATTAGTCAAAAATGGCTTGCTTACGGATTTGTTTTTTTTGTAGGCTTTAAAACAGTGCCGAAGGGCAATCCAACAGTGATTTCAAAAACGTCGTGATTTGATGAAATCCGCGAAAGTCAATATTCTCATAAGACTATCATTGAGATGAGAATGTAAAAAATTTTATTTCTCACAATAGAGAGCACCACTTATTAAAAATCATATGTTACTGGCTCTACCCGCCCGCCGAGGCTAACCTTCTTCTCCCTAACCCTTACTTTGAAGAGAATACAAGTCTTAGAAAAGATTTAATGTTAAAAATAAATATGAAACAAATTTATTGATTTTTGAGGCTTATTGTCTAAAAGCCAGTTGAAAGTAATTATTTCAATTACATTAATCGACATCCTAGTTGCAAGTTTGAGAAGTCAATTTTTTCTCCAGACTTTTGGACGCTGAAAATGAATTTAATAGCGAAATTGGTTTTTCGCGTGAGGGTTTTTGAGAAAATTGAGATTAAATTTTCTAAAAGGCGATTTTTTACCGTTTATAGAAAATTATATCGCACTAACGAGATATACTTGAAACATTGAAAAAGGCTTAAATTAATACTTACACCTTGTACATTACATTAATACTAAAAAACTTGAATATAAGAAATTATTTCCATAAAGTTTCTTACTTACGAGGGCTGTTTGATAAGTCAGTGACTTTTTGAATTTGCCGCGCAGTAACTTTAAATGCAACACAGCTCCCGTCAACGCCATCTATGAATAGACTACTATTAAATTTTAAGCAAGCTGGGTCATTTAGTTTGTGTTTAACAGCCACTGAAAGCAGAGAAGCTCGAGAATTTTACGAAAATGGGAAAAAGTGAATTTCGTGTGCATTATTTTTTGCGTAAAAAAACCATCACTGAAACCAAGGAACGGCTTGATAAATACTATAGGAATTCCGCACCATCAATTTCAATGGTTAAGAAGTAGTTTACTGAGTTCCGTTGTGGTCGTACCGGTACAAGTGATGCTGAACGTTCAGGTCGCCCAAAAGAGGACCTTACACCAGAAATTGTCGACAACATCCATGGAATGATATTGGATACCAGGAAAATGAAAGTGCGTGAGTTGGCTGAGGCTGTAGGCATCTCAACTGAGCGGATACATTACATTTTACGTGAATATTTGGACATCAAAAAGTTATCCGCGAGATGGGTGCCGCGATTGCTCACATTCGACCATAAGCGCAACCGTGTGCCCACTCCAAAGGAGTGTTTGGCGATGTTCAGCCGCAATCCGAACGAGTTTTTGCGTCGTTTCCTAACCGTGGACGAAACATGGATCCACCACAACACACCAGAGACCAAGGAACAATAAAAAAGTGGGTTTCTCCGGGTGAACGTGCACCAAAGAAGGCCAAGGTGGGTCTGTCGGCCAACAAGGTCATGGCCACAGTTTTTTGGGATGCACGCGGTATCATTCACATCGATTACCTTCAGAAGGGTAAAACGATCAACGGCCAATATTATTCAGAGCTTTTGGACAGGTTCGATATTGATTTGAAGCAAAAACGACCGCATTTGTCGAAGAAAAATGTGCTTTTCCATCAGGACAATTCAAGGGTGCACACGTGTGTAGTCACGATTGCAAAAATCCATGAATTGGGCTACGAACTGCTACCTCATCCAGCGTTTTCTCCAGATTTAGCCCCTGCAACTGTTTCCTGTTTCCAAACCTAAAGAAATGGCTGGGCGGTAAGATATTTGGGACGAATGAAGAGGTCATCACCGAAACAAACGCCTATTTTGAGGTCTTTGAGGAAACCTATTATTTAGAAGGAATAAAAAAATTATAAAAACGCTGGACTAAATGTATCGAGCTAAAAGAAGATGATGCTGAGAAGTAAAACGCTCATTTGCCGAAAAAAAAAAGTCTTTCAGGCGAAAATGCACCGATTTATCAAACAGCCCTCGTATTTTCGTCGGTTTGTAGAAGGGTACGCAATGATAGCGCGGCCAATAACAGATCCGTTGGAAAAAAATGTGCAATTTAGTTGGGGTGAAGCACAAGAAAAATCATTTTAAGAGTTAAAACGTAGATTAATGATTAGTCCAGTTTTGAAAGTATATGATCCAAAAGCCGGTACTGAAGAACACACAGACGCAAGTTCAGAAGGATCAGGTGGGGTTTTGTTACAGGAAGATTCTCATGGAAAGATGCATGCAGTATCGTATTTTAGTCGAAAAACAGCGAAAGATGAAAAAAATACCATTCATATAAGCTCGAAGCTCTTGCGATTGTGAATACCTTAGCAAGATTTCGGGTTTATTTATTGGGGATTCCATTCATAGTAAAAACTGATTGCAATAGCTTGAAAATGTTAGAGTCAAAAATCAGAAGGAAGATTGCAATATGGTCGCGGACGCACTTAGTTGAAATTCTGTCGAAGAAGCAGAGGAAATTGAAGTAGCAGGGTTGAAGGTACTGGGTATAAAAATTAATATTGATTGGGTAGCAGCAATGCAGCGAGCAAGTAAGGAAATAATGATGGTGCAAGATAAGTTAGAATTGAGTGACTCAAAAACTCATGGAAAATTCACCATGTATAATGCGCGGGACTATCGTACGACGAAGGAAAGTTGGCGATCGTATTTAGCTGAGGAATTGCGATATGATATAGTTTCCGAAACTCATTGAAATCTGTGCCATATCGGTATCGACAAAACTCTGGTAGCTGCGAAAGAAACTTATTACTTTCCAAAAATGAAGAAATTCATCACGAGTTATGTAAGCAGATGTATTAATTGTTTGTATTTTAAGCAACCGTCTGGAGAGCAACCGGGATTTTTAAATCCGTTAGACAAAGGTAATGAACCCTTCGCAGTTATACACGTTGATCATTTAGGTCCATTTATAACGACGGAACGCGAGAACAAGTATGTGATCTGGGTTACTTGTAGGTGCAGAAAATATACTGTTTTGAAGGCTGTGAAATCGACGACTGCAGAAGAAACCATTTTTTTTTTGTAGGAGAATTTTTAGCAAATTATGGTAAACCAAAGCGGATAATTTCGGACAGCGGGACGGCTTCTACTGCTAACGTGTTTGAAAATTTTTGCGATGATTTAGGGATACAGCATGTAAAAGTATCCACTGCGACTCCACGAGCAAATGGACAGGTAGAGCGTTTAAATTCGTTATCATTGTCATGTATGGCAACCATGTCGAATGAAGAGGGAGATGATTGGGATGCTCAAGGTGTGGCTGTACAATGGGCAGTAAACAATAGCGAGCACAGGGTAACTAAAAGAACTTCTTTTGAGTTGATTTTCGAGAAGCAGGGTGTAGGCGCGAATAATTATCCGTTCATATGAGAATTGTTAGAATTGAATGAGCAATTGGATTTAGGGGACGAAAGGCCACCAGTGGCCGAGTTGCTTAGTAGAAATAGCCAGAAACAGAAGGAACAATTTTATAAGCGTAGGAGAGCCGCGACAAATTACAAAAAGGGGGATTTAGTACTGGTTGTGAGTGAAAAGCCTGCAACGGGAGATGGATTACTTGTAAAACGTCATTGAGTGGTTCATGAATGTGAAAGATAAATAGTGAAGGAAAGCAAAATATGTCAGTGATTCGTGAAGAGGACGTCACTTGAAGCAGGATGGCCGAACTGTGGCAATTTTTATTTTAACTGTAAATAATATTTTAGGTTAGATAGATAGTCGATAGATCGATAGGTCGCAGGGGGCACGAGGCCCAACGTAAGAAAGGGGATGATGAGAGAGGAACGCACAGAGAATCAGTACTTGAGTGATGACCTTACCGAGAAGTTCTAAAATTGTATCCTATAATTGTTTTGTTTCATCAAATATTGTTTTAACCAAGTTGGTATTTATTATTGACTACACCTACGTACAGATCGAAGCCTAACTATTTCTATTTATTTAAATAGACAACAAATGTGAGAGCACTTTTAGGCAATATTCTTTTATTTAGAGATATTACACAATTTTAATTTTAACATTTTCCTAAGCGCATATTTTTAACATTTAGTTTTTAGAATGCGGTTATTTTAGACAAGCCAGCTAGGATGAGGCCCACTGAAAAAATCTAGCTCTCCTCGATAAGTTTTATTATTATCTGGCATTCGTACAAAAACCAGCGTATGAATATTATTTAATTCTGATGGAGCATCGTAAGAGTAAATATTTCCTGCTAAAAAAATTCTTCTTTCTATTGATACATAACATCGAAGTTCTTCATGAATGGCATCATTAATATTAATACCATGATGGAGAGGCTGGATCTTGGAAACTAGACTCTTGCCATTAGGCATTCGTACATAAACACGCTGTTCTGATGGAAACGTTAGATTTGGATTCCTAACCCAGAAAGGAATTCGATCGCTACGGCCAGTTTGGAGAAATTCAGAAAAAACACGATCATCTGGCAAGTGTATATAAACACGGATGCGTTGACGAAAACGAATAGTTTCGCTCATAGATTTTCTTTTCGCTGGATCTAATTTGGAAAGAAAAAATAGACATTTATGACCTTATGTCACTAGGAACCAAGGGTGGATCCAGAAAATTTTTCGCAGAGGGCGATGGTGAATTTTTTAAATTACGAATCTATGTTGAAGGGTAGGGGGGATTCCCAATGATTTGAAAAAACTTTTCAAACTGAATCTAATGTGGCGATAAATTTCACTTTATTTATATTTATATTTTTCAATTATAGTGTAAACTATAAATTTCGCAAAGTCTTTTCAGTGTGTGGGGGCGGGGGTGGGGGGCTACCATTTATCTATGCTATCTTACATGGGGTACAATTTTTGTTAAAAATTCATGTTTTTAGGTTGAAAATTTAAATTATTTTGTAAAAGTTTCACTATTTTATAACGATTTTCTTTTTTTGGTTACAAATTTTGAAATTTCAACTTTATGGTTGGTAATTAATATTTTCGTGTCAAAAATTCAACTCAATGAATAAAAATTTAATAATTCCATTCACTGGTGAAAATTATTTTGTTCTGGTTGAGGATTGAACTATTTTCTTGAAACAGTTCCATTTTGAGGGTAAAAATCATTTTTTTCAACTGAAAATTTCACTATTTGGGTGAAAATAAAATTTTATGGTGTATTTTCATATTTGCGAGTTGAAAATTCAACTATTTTGTAGAGACAATTCGTCTTTTTGTTTTGCAAATTCAAGAATTTGGTAGTAGATTCAACTATGTGGTAAAAAATTTAACTATTTTGTAGAAGATATAGTTCATAAATTCAACTGTTTGGCTTAAAATGTATGTAGTTTGTTCAAAATTTGTCTTTCTCGTTAGAAAATTAATCTTTTTGGTTGAAAATTAAACTATTCTGTTAAAACTTCATGTATTTTGTTGACAATTTATTTTTTTGGGTAAAAACTAATTTTTTCAACTGACAATCGAACCATATGATAGACAATTAACTTTTTTATTCAAACTTCATATTTTCGGTTTTAAATTCAAATGTTATGTACATAAAATTTGTCTTTTTGTCTTAAAAATTAAACTGTTTTGTAGCATATTCGTTTTTCTAATTAAAAATTAATTTTTTTTAATCAACATTTAGAAATTCCATCTTCGGTTGAAAGTTAATCCTTTTAGTTGGAAATTTCAAATTATTGTTTGAAAATGTATGTAATTTGTTGAAAATTCTTATTTGTCCGTCATAAATGTTTGTATTTTGTTAAAAATTCATCTCTTTTGGTAAAAAAATATTCTTCTTGGATGAAAATGCAATGTTTGATACTTCATATTTGCTGACTTGAAATTTCTGCATTTGGAATGAAATTTTTTTTCTTTATCGAATGAAAATCTTTCTTTGTTGAGGATTCAAGTATTTTCATGAAAATTCGTCTTTCTGGATTCAATTCAACGGTTTTTGATGAAATATAAAAAATATTTCTGAGTTAAAATATCAATTATTAATTTTGTTGTTGTCAATTTGTCCATGACGACCTTCAACTATTTTCCTCTTCAAAAAAAGGACCTTGACATCCTTGCGTCCACCTACACAAAGGATGACTAGGAAGTACATCATCGTTTGATGATCATGATGTTCAACTCATATGTAGAAATACCATTCAACATCTTGATAATGTAGAAACATATGCATATCTTCGAATACCGCAAGCTGAATCGAAACGTGCGCGTGGAAAAAATGGCTCTTCAAAAAAGGTATCGTCAAATTGTCAGAATGGGCTTCCGAATTATCTGGGAAGAATGAGATCCAGGAGACCAATATGCTGGACGTTCCTATACTGCTCTACACGTTTGGTGCAGTAAGATGGGACGTCCATTAATTGAAGCAACTTGACCGAAGCACATGCAAGATAATGAAAATCCATCGAAGTCATCATCCTAGATTTTCCGTACCTCGAATATACCTCCCTCGAGATAAAGGGGGCAGAGGTTTGCATAGCTTGCAGTGTCTCCATCCAAATAACACAGATTCTCTTATGAAACTCGTAGATTAGCATGAAGTCGTCAATACTGCGGAGTTTTAGACAGTGCCGCAAATATGGCCGCAGAGATGATTGGCCTCCCATTTGAGTCCAGCGACACTACACATGGCCCAGCATCACTAACACCTTTGGTGCTCAGAAGTCGTGTACAGGAAGAAGGATATTTGCTTTTACTAAGAGAACATGCTGACAAGCCCTTTCATGTTAAATTCTATGGCATTATACAAAGACAAGAGCTATCGAAGGGTCTGTCCAACATGCTTCTCAAGTCTGCTCTCAACATGCCCAAATCATCTTAACAAATTTCTTTCACCGTTTTTAAACAGTATCTTCTCTACACCACATTCCTGCAGAATCCTTTCATTACTGACTTTGTCTCATTACAGCTTTATAGCACACATTGCGCAGGTATTACATGCCCACCGCATTATTTATATTTGTTGGTATGTCCAGGTCTCGCTACCGTGCAGCACAGCGGGTGCCAGTATAGAATTATACATAGAAGTTTTTTCTTAATTTGATATATTTTTACTTCTGGCAATGGTTCCTACCCTGCCGATAACCCTCCTGCCCTCGTTCAAACGCCGATCTATATCTGCATCGATCTTTCCGTCATCAGTTCATAAACTACCTAGGTACACTTACACATTAACTTCTTCTATCCTTTCATCATCTAGGACAATATTGCATACTATTTTCTCGCCCTTTCCTTCAAACACCATAATTTTTGTTTTATTCGCGTTAATTGTAAGGCCCATGTTCGTCATCTAAGCATTTAGTTTGCTTGATATTCTCTGCAAGCCTTCAATTGACTTTGCCATAACAACCTTATCATCTGCAAATGCAAACATGCGCACCTTGACTGTACCGAGATCCACAACTTCTTTGTCGAGAAGGGCCATTTGTGGAAACTTGTCCGTGAATATAATAAACAGCCAAGAGGACATAACGCATCCTTCTCTAACACCTTGCCTAATATCGAATCAGTCACTCAGTTGCACATTCACTCTCGCACTGGCTTTACTACCTGCATATATTGATTTTATTGCGTTGAAGAGTCATCTCTTCAAACTTTTTTCTTTAAATTGATTCAAGCAAAATATTTGATCCACAAATGGTCGTTCTGTCATAAATCCACATTGCACTTCCAAGATATTTTCTTCTGTCATTTTCACACTCTATTAATAAGTGTTTTTGATATATTTGGTATGCGATATTTAGCTTGTGTATTGGGACGATGATCGCCTATTTCCAGACATCTGGAACTTCCCCAATCTCGGTACATAAATTTATCAAGTCGCACAGCCTGTGAGGAATATATTCGCCACCGTATTTCAGCATTTCGGCGTGGATGTCATCTAAACCAGCAGCACTACTATTCTTTATATTCTTAATGATATACCTAACCTCAGAGACACTAATTCTTACAACCGGGTTTTCCGACGTATAGTCTCCAATACTCATATACTATTTCACCCTTGTCATTTCTAATTCCGACTAACTCTGCACTACTACTTCCTTTCTTGTTTTCCTTGCGCACATGGCAAAAAGATAATTTCTTATTTTCTTCGAAACTGTTTTCCAGTTTCTCCTCTTCTTTCGCTTAGATTTCATTCTTGCCTTCTTTATCTAGTATTTTTACTTTTTTGTTCTTCTAACTGTAATCATTTTCTAGTCTAATTCTCTCGTCATGGCTAAGGCCTGTAATGTCCAACTTTCTTACATACGCTAGTCATTTTCTTATTGATTATGGGGCTCCAATTTGTCAATGAAATTAAGAGACCTTATGCATGTATCTAATACATATTTAACAATTTTTTATTTGGTTTCTTGAATATCGGGCAGCGGGGGGCTCATCGCCCCTCTCTGGATCCGCCTTTGCCAGAAACACTGTAAAAATAGCTGTTCGTTATAAGCACAGTAAAACGAGGCTGAGTGGAATAGTGGGGGGTAAATCCGGACATCAAGAATTTCTCTGCTCATGATTTCATAATGCTTTCTGGGTAAACAAAGAAAATTCCACTTTACCCAACATGACCCACTAAGCCCCGTTTCACGGCAGATAAGCACGGGTTTTCCACCCAGTTTCAGGATACAAATGCTTGTGGTTTAATTTATCAAAAGACCTTTTATTTTTCAAATCCCTTGTTGTCCGACGAAGTTTTATATTTGTTATTAATAGTAGTATTATATTGCATTGCACTTACTTGTAAAATTAAGAAAAGCCATGCAGGTAAAGAGAAGGATGGCGATCTTCATTTTTACTGAATGGAGATAACAATAGAGTACTGCATTAACTGCCTGATTACGAAGCTCTAAATCTTCTTAAATATTTTGTGGAAGCAGTAAGAGTGTTGATCTCAGATATCAGATATTTGCATAGCTAGTTGATTTATTACCCATAGAACCATCAGAATTATTTTAGACTATTTCTTTACCATCGATACCAAGATAGTACAGAAGAAAATATTTTTCTTCTTTCTTGAACTTATCTTAATTGAATAATCAGATTAATTAATCTGATTATTTAATTAAGATAAAATTTAATTGACTTTTTTTAAATAGAAAACCTGAAAAATAAAAAAGTATCATATAAGAACGCAATTATATTACATTTGCAGCTTGATTGAACCAATAATGAGAAGATATTGTGAAACTGGTAAATAGGCTTTATCGCATGATCCTCGAACATATTACGTCACCTCAAACAACATAATTTATTTACACGTTACTGCTTCATGATCGAAAAAGCAGTACTTGCTAGACGTTAAGTCATTGGGCCAGCATTTTATATCGAAAAGAGCCGAGAAGAAAAGTACATTAATAAATTATAATAAATTAGGTTAATTAATTGTTCACATACAATAACAAACATGCAATAATGGGCCTTGCATAACTTACTTGACATCTTTTTGTGAACATTTAAATCACGTACACCCTTTCGTAAGTGTTTATAACTATTGCCCCCCCCCCTTCTACCCACCACCTATCTTACGAAATTTTTATCGGCTAAATTGTTTTCGGCAATTTAGTAGTTGAATTTGCGATCAAAGAAGATAAATTCGCAGCATAAAATGTAATAGTCGATATCTTAACTGAAAGAAGATTTTTATTTTAAATCAAAACCTGTTGAATTCAACAAAAAACACGAATTTTCAACGAAATAGATGAATTCTTAAAAAAGCAGATTCTTTTTTAACCAAATAGTTAAATTTTCAAAAAATTTCATTAATTTTCTACCAAATAGTTGAATTTTTAAGCTAACCAAGAGAAATTTCTAACCCAAAATGGAATAGTTGAATATTCACTTACAAAATGAATTTACAATTTTCAAAAACAAATTTTCTACAAAACAGTTGAATTTTCCACAGAACAGTTGAATTTCCTGTCGAAAAAATTAATTTAAAACAAAAAATGAATTTTCAATATAATAGTTGTAGTTTCAACCTAGGAGATACATTTTTAATAAAAACTGAAACTGATAAATTTTCAACCAAGTAGTTGGATCTTTACCCAAAAAAATTTTATTTTCTACCAAAAAAGACGAACCTTCAAGAAAAAATTAATTTTCGAACCAACAAAAAAGAAAGTTTCAATCAAATTGTGGAATTTTCGAAACAAAGAGACAGATCTTAAACAAAACAGTGACTGAAGAATAATAGTTAAAATAAAAATATAAGTTCATTTTTAATACTTTAAAAATATTAGGTTAGACAACTATCAAATTTTGCTTTGAAAATAAAATGATTCGCAGACATGAAAATATCTTACGCAAGGAATGGTTCTAACCTCGTACCCCCCATATAAGACAGCATAGAAAAATCGTTGACCTACCCCCCACCCCTAGAAATACTTTTCGTAATCTATGCACGGGACTAAATTTTCATACATAAATAAAAAAATCAGGTGAAGCAGGTGCTGCTCGCCTAAAAAAAAGGGTTTTGTAGCCTATAAAGACAGGAATTAAGTCGTTCAAACATCCCCCTCCCATACTTTTCCTCGTCTACGTCCACTACATTTTCCTCACCTCCCCTAATTTCTCAGCCCTCACTTTACCCTTCGCAACTTCTCTTCCTCTTCCAAGCACTTTTCCTCCCCTACGAACCCGCAGTACCCTACTAGCTTTCCTTTCACTTTCCTGACTAAGATTCCTCACTTCTAATCATTTCCTGTAGTTTCGCTTACTTTCTCGACTTCCCCTTACATTCTCTACTTTCCTTTCCCAGCCCTCACTTTCGCTCCCCTACTCACCCTCACTTCCAATCAATCCATCTACTTTCCCTCACTCCCAATCATTCTCGCCACTTTTCCTCACTTCCCCTAATTGCCCTTGATTCCTCTACTAACCTACCCTCATTTCCCCTCATCTCCCTTGATTTTCCCGCCCCTAATTTCTCCTACTTTCCTTTCGATCATTCCCCCTCTTAAAACTTTCCCATAATTACCCCCACACCATTTCCCATAAATGCCCTTACTACGCTTCCCATACTAATCTCTTATTTCTTCTGAATTCTCCTACAATAATTTTTCCTAATTTCTCTTGATTTCCCCTGCGTTCCCAACCATCCCCTAATATCATTTTTTCTTACTCCCCCTACTTTATCTTCTATCATTTTCCCTGACTTTAACTACCTTCCCTGTCCTCGCTTCACCTTTCGTAACCACTCCCTTACCTAGCTTCTTTCTCCTCTACTTCGTTATATTGTCACTCCCCCAGCTAACACTACCCTTCTTATACTTCCTTTCCCGAGCCTTCACTTTCCCTTTCCTTCGCTTATTCCTTCTGACTTCCCCTCTTCTCTTCAATCCCCCCCACCTTCCCTGCTTTCCTTTTGATTTCATCTTCCTTCCTCTCCCTCCCCTCACTTCCTCTACTTTCCCTTCCCTAATTTCCCACTCAGCCCTTCACATTTACCCTCATTTCCTTTACTCCCCTCCCCCACGTTTTTCCTCCTAACTAAAAAGTACGAAGGACGGACCAGATCGAACGTGTGCTCCCAATTCGGCTCCCCAACTGCACTGCGCATGCGCTGCATTGGCAGTCACATTGGCTGTAAATAGCGCGCTTTTTTGAAACTATTACATGTGTAAATCAATTTTTTATAATAAGTCATCATAGTGGAAATAATAAAAATTAATTTTCAGATCATAAAATAGTCTTTTAGAGTGAAAGTTGATATAATTATTGGATGGTACTCTTTACAAATAAATTTATGATTTTAAATTCAAATGAAGGCTGCTGATGCGACGCATGCGCAGTGCAGTTCGGGAGCCAAATTGGGAGCACTGGATAGAACATTAGGCACGAATATAAATAATAGAAAATATATAACCTAAAATAGATCGAAATAAGGTCAAGCCCGATTAATTTTCAAAAAATGATATTTTCATTTCACAACTTCAAATAATATTCATATTAACATTTTTTTAAGCAGATATGGGTGATTGCTAAAAGGTTGACTACTACTACTACTACTTCTACTACTTCAACTCCTATTTGCTTTTCCACATTTTCTTCCATTAATTAATTTGTTCCCCAAAAATGTCAGCAAAGTACTATTCCAAACTACAAATTTCAAATTAAGAAATGATAAATGATATTAACAACATTTATTTAATATTAAAGATTTACAGATATATCTTATATATCACTGAATCCAGCTAGGACGACGACTGTCGTCGTAATTTAGCATTCCCACATAAGTGCTATTATCATGTGGCATTCGTACAAAAACCCGCGTTCTGCCAGAAACCAGTACTGGATGAGTGTAACGGTAAAGAAATGCTGATAAAAGAGTGCTATTTCCTGTGGATATAAAGCAGCGATTGTCTTCATGGAGATCATCATTAATATTAATAGCATGATGAAGCGGCTGGATAATTGAAATTAAACCTCTGCCATCAGGCAGCCTCACGTAAACATGATACTTTGAATTATATAATCGATGCGGATTTGTAACCCAGAAAGGAATTTTTATTCCTTTGAGATTTTGGAGAAGTCCAAAAAAAACACGATCATCTGGCAAGTGTATATAAACATGTATACGTCCAGAAGAAGCAACATTTGAGGCTAGTGGATTTGCTTTAGACCCTCTGAACACTGCATCTAATTTTGTAAGAAAAAAATATATACATTTTTTAAGTTTTTGTACTCGCAGTAAAAATAGCTGTTAGTAATCAAATAAGCAAGGTAATTTTACGAAATTATATGTATAATTCACAAAAAGCAAGCGCAGGGGATCGGAAATTTATCTAAAAAATGAAGAAAAAAAATTGTTGTACAAATTCTAGAGATAAAATAGCGTAATAATTTGTAAATCTTAGCGCTGAAAGTGTGTTAACAAATCTTTTCACTCTTTTGAAAAATTTCCAAACCCGTATGATAATTTGAAGTGAAGTTTGCATACTATCTTGTGAATTACGACACTAAAATTTATTTGGCACTTTTTTTGTTAGTGGGGTATGAGCATCATATCCCACAACCTGCACAGGTAGAAACACTGTGTTATTTTTATTTAATGGCAGACCTTTATTCGCCACTAGATAAATTTGGCTGCTTCGTGAAATAATTGACAATTATTTTTATAAATGGACGAAAAAGTATCTTTTGATTGTTTCTAGAGTTTCTATCTACTTGCAGGATGAAAAAGATCGTGCGGATTGCATTATACCACACTTACTTGTACAATCGAAAAACCCTAAGCAGGTGAAGATTAGAATTAGGAACTTCATTTTTCCTAGAAATTAACAGCAAAAGATAACTGAAAATTTATTATCGATGAATTTAGGGTATGACAACTACTGCATTTTAGAAATATATATTCACTTATATACATACTACCATCTAATTATACAGCTTTATGTAATATTTAAAACAGACTGGAATGTCGAAGATCATATATCAGCACTTTGCATGTCAGCCAGATTTATTACTCCTAGAATCCTAATAATTACGGCAATTTATAACATTTTTAAATTTCGACGACATATTGTGGCGGCAAGTAACGTATTTTTAGCAACAGATCAAAGTAATAAAAATTAAAATCAGCATGTTTAGGTTTCTCTCTCATGAATTGACATTGAGATTAAGGCATGATAAGGCATGATAAAGTATGATTCCACGTGGTCTGTCATACAGAAAGGAAGATTTTATAACTGTGGAAAAATTCACTTTAGCCTTTCTCAAACAAAATTTATTATCAAATCCGCAATGTTGTCATTTTTCAACAAATTAATTTCGTTTAAAATTAATCAATCTTTAAGCGAAATCATATATCGAAAATGAAAATGGTTTGGTTTAATTTTTTAATCTTCAAAATTGTATTCTGAATTCCTGAAAACCTCTGGATTCTTTAAATTCTCTAAAATCCTTGATATCTCTGAATTCTCTGAAATCTTTAAATATTCGAAATTCCTTGAATCCCTGCAATTCTCTAAATTCCCTGAAACCTTTGAATACTTAGCATTTCCAAAAATCCTTGAATATTCTACATTCCTGGCATGCGCTGAATTTCTAAAAATCAATGAATTCCTTGTATATTCTGAAATCCCTGAATTCCTTGAATTCCATGCATGTTCTAAAATGCCTGGAATTTTCTAAATTCTCTAACATCCTTTGATATTCTAAATTCCTGAATTCCTTAAATGATCTAAATTCTCGGATATCCTTGAATATTCTGAATAGCTGAAATTCCTTGAATCCTTCTGGATTTCTTAAATATTCTGAACTCTCTAAACTCATTGAATTACCTGAAAGCTCTGAAAGTCTCTAAATTTCCTGTAATCCTTCAATATTCTGAATTCCTTAATAATGATAAATTTCTGATATTCTTTAAATTCTCTAAATATCACAATTTCTTTAAAATCTTCTGAATACTTTAAATTCCCTAAAGTCAAAGAATTTCTCGAGTGCCACCAATTATTCTGAATTCCCCTGAATTTCTTGGATTATTTTAAACTTTCTGCAATCCAGGGCTTTCTCAGAGTTCAGAAAATTCAACGAATTCAAGGAATGCAGATAAGTTAGACAATTAAGACAAATTCATATCCATCCGGGAATTGGGGAGAATTCAGAAGATTTTAAGGAAATTTAAAGAATTCAACAGGTTTCGAATAAGTGAAAAAGTATTCCAAGCAATTCAAAAGAATGAAAAATCACTCGAACCCAAATATTTTTCAGACAGCTTTCTTATCTTCAAGAATCTTTCCACATAAATCTGTTCAAAAATAATACAAATATTGCCTGAAAAATATATTCATGCATCCCAAATTATTTTTTTACGTGACTAAACTGTAGTTTTCAAAATTAGGATTATATAAATGTTTTATGTTTGTATATTTCAAGGACCCTTGAAACATTTTCTTGCTAACATAGGTATGAGAAGAATTTTGGAAATAAAAAAAATGCTTGCATTACTGTTCAGTTTTTCTTACCTTCAAACATTAAAAAATTGAAATAATCATACATGTTATATTTAGAACACTCCAAGTTAAATTTTTGACTCCATGCTAATATTCTGAAACCCCCTAAGACTGCCCCTACCACTTTTACCTTCACAAATCCAAAGAGCATCCACGTAAAGCACTCAAAAAATTAAAAAAATTTGAATTAATCACACGAGTTACCTTTATGAAACCACAAGTTATATTTTCAACCTAATAATTACATTTAATAACCCCGCAAAACCACTCTAACCGCTTTTACCTGAACAAATCCCGAGTGCTTCCACACAAAACATAAAAAAATCTGCAAATTTGAAATAATTACACAAGTCACCTTTAGAAAACTCCAGGTTATATTAACGGTCCTATAATAAATTTTAACAATCCCCTAAGCCTCAACGCTAAAGAAATGCTGCTGAAAATTTATGATTTTGTCACTAGATTTGTTTTTCTATTGTCTCAAGCCAAATTAGATTGAAAAATAGAAGAGGTTGAGGACCCTAACAATTTTATTGTGAGAATTTCTAAAAAGGAAACTTTAAACTAAAAAACAAAGTCACGGAAGATTTTTCGATTTAATTATTGTGGTCGGAAATCAGGTAGAAACAAATGTAGGAAACATCCCCTAGCAGGGAAGGTCGTTGAGTCTATGCTAATGGTTGTTTTAACATGTCCTAAATATTCAAGCAAGGAAATCGATATTTTCCAAAATCCAAAACCATGGAAGATTTTGCAATTAAACTATTAGGGTGAAAAATCCCTCAAAAAATGATTGCAGGAAACGTTCCCTCAAAGAAAAAGTGTTTAAATTAATTTGAAGGGTTGTTTCAACATCTCACGTTTTGTTCTTCCACTCTAGTATTTCCCTAGTAAATTTTGTACAAAATTTTCAAGTTATTTTAAAAAGATTACTTTTTTAATGTAAATAAAGGATTCATTTTTAATGGAATCCTGCAAATTGTATGGATTTTAAACCTTTTCAACATAGAAAAAGTAAAAATAAAATAAAAACGCTAGAAAAAAAGAAGGGAGTTAGTGGTGGCCTTCTGTTTCTATGATCTTTTTTCATTTGTGTTTTCTTATTTGAATGAAAATTTGGAGAGTGTGTTGTCTAAGTGTTTAATTTGCGGCCTGCAAAATTTATCATATAGAAATTTCAATTAATAAAAGTAAAAAGTTTAATAAAGCCATTATATATTAGGAAGGCACATAATAATTAAATGACTTATTAATTAGTGTATATTGTCTACATTTCCAGTACATGGATATATTTCTTATAAGTAAAAATATCATATTATGAATATTATACTTACTTGAAAAATTAGGTAGTTCCATACAGGTAAAGATTTTGGAAGAATTTGAGAAGAAGTGAGTGCTAGATTTTTGAAATATATTCCGTTATATACTATCATCTGATTACGTATAATACATGGAACCTCTTATTTGAACTAGATTAGAAGTAAAAATTATTGCTGCCCTTCATCCTAATTTTTTATGTATGCTGGATTTATTACATACAGAAACTTCAGATTAATTTAAATTTACAATTTGTTTATCGTCTACGGAACATAGAGAAGCACAGGAAAAAACGTGCAGTTCAAACAGAAAAATACTAGAAATTCAAATCAACGAAACCAAAATATATTTCAATAAAGTAATTTTTGTTTTTGGAATAACCAACTGTAACCTCCATTCAATGGTTTTCATATCTTTGAAATAGCTATGTGGCGTAGGGTGGTCCAAACTTATACCTGTAGAAATTCGACTTTCGATTTTTGGTGACGAACACCCCCCCCCCTTTGTTTATTTTCCGGAAAAAGAAATTCAGTATTTTTTTCTAACGTTAACCCGTGCCCCCGGGCTTTTGAAATTAACATGGGGTTTTAAATGGGAAAAGCTAAATTAAAAAAAAAATGGAAAAAAGAAGTAATTGTTATAAACTTCTTGTGAATTAAAGTATATTCACCTCTTAAGAAGTATCCAATTAATAATTTCCACCCAATAAATTTTAATTTAGACTCCAAATCCTCTATCATTGTGCCCGGAATATGCCCAAAAAAATGCAAAATAGCAGTTTTCTATCAAATTCATGCTAAGCACGGTATTTTTTTTAAATTTTTTACCATGAATTATTTTGAATTGATATGTGACAAGTCTTGAAGTATATTTTGAATAATTTCAATTGCTCAAACAATTATTATTTGCTTAAACAAATTTGTTCCCCTGTAAATATATATATATCGCCTGTATATATGTAAGAACAGTATAACCTGAAACTTCAGTTTCAGATTTCCCAGGTTGAATTTCAAAGCAAAACTCAAGTGGGAAATTTTACGCCTAAATCGTAAACATCTGTGTTTACTCGGCGAGCTTGCTTTCTTCCCTTTGAGAGTGAGTCATAATATTATAGAAATTGGCTAAACACGGTCCCTCCTTTTGTCACGTATCTGACGCGTCCGCCCGGCAGCTGGCCGGCGGGTTTTTCCCAGCACGTGATCACGCCATGTAAATAACGCGAGGCGCGCAAACTCGACGGAAGGCAGCACGGAGAACGGTGTCCCCACCGCTCCGTTGTGACTCCAGTTTCAGGAGTCCCGGCCAATGAGAGGGCCAGCACCCGCTCCCTTTCTCACTCGAGCTCTCACCCCTCCCGTCCATAAAAGCTAGTGCACGAGCTGTTCCCGACACGGCTTCTGCGCTTCCCCCGGTGACTTGACTGTACGGTGCTCGCTAGAGCTCCGCAATCAACGCTTCTCCGGATCCATGGGACTTTTTTCGCTTTAGCCAAATAGAATTCGAAAACAATCTGCAGCCTTTTTTCTTACTGCACCTTCCTTGAATCCTCCAAATATCCTCCAAACTCTCTTACTTTCCGCGGTACGCTCTCTGTAGCTCCGTACACTCTTCCTCTCTCTCTTTTCTTCGTATGGTCAGCCTTTGTGGCTCCATACGCAACTCTGTCTCTCTCGCTCTTTTCCTTTCCACGGTACGCTCTCTAAAGCCCCGTACACTCTCTTCTTCGTATGGTCTGCCCTCGGGGCTCCACACGCTAAACTTCACTCTCCCTCTCATCACCTCTATCCATATCCTGCCATCCAGCCGTATGACTGGCAGGAGAACCCGTCGCTCCCGCCCCAGCAAATGCACCCGGGATCGCCGTCTCCGGGCCTGCCCTCCGAAACCAGACTCCCTCTAGCCTGGTTGTACCTGCTCCTCATCCTCCTTCTCCGGCGGTACTCTCTTGCCCCTCTTCCCCTGCCTCTCACGGAGTCCTCCTGGCGAGCTCAACCAAGGTCCTCTCTCCCAGGTCCCGTGTGAAATTCGTCCAGGTCCCCTTTCCTCCCTCTTCCTCTTAGTTCCGGTCATCCCGGAAGTTCCCTTGCCATCCACTCCTGGCAAGTGGTATCCTCACACTCTTCCGATCCCTGCTCCAGCTCCTCGACCCACTCGTACTCCTACTCCAATTCGTGACGACCTCCGCCCTCGGGCTGGAACGGTGGCCCACTAGTTTAGAGACACTGTCCGTCGGTGCCCCTCGTCGTGGCCCCAGACTAAAACCACAGCACCTGGCCGGCGCCGGACTATCGCCCGGTCAGGCACAACCAGAGCCAAGGTCTCCAGCAGGGGTAACGTCAGGCCGACGCTCGCCCAGACCCAGTCCAGCACCTCATCGATGATCCATCCCAAACTCCGCAGTCAACGACCAAGGCTCCTGTCCGAGTCCCTATCCAGGACCTGACCAGCGCCCGCCTAGTGCCCGCCGGGTATCCATACCCTCAAAACCCGGCTTATATCATTCTACCTTTTCTATTTTTTCTGCATTCAATTTGAATTTTTTTATTAAAGAAAACAACATTTTTTAATATTTAGACATATTCATCTGTCCATGAAAAATTAGCAATTATAAATCATATATTCAAACTTTCGAAACGTTCCAGCGGAACTTTTCCGGAACGTTTAAAATGTCCGCCGCTTGAGAACGTTCCATTGGGACCTGAGCGGAACCATTCATTATTGTCATTTTTAACAACAATTACGTCGTCAACCATAAGAGATAGGAGGAAATGGATGTCATTTTTTAGTTTTGACTACCGCATATACTATACTATAATATGATATCCATATTATTAACTGACATCGATTTGGCCTTATAACTTACAGTTTACGCGATATTTATTGATAATAATAACAACGTTAATTTATGTTTGGAACGTTCGTGAAACGTTCCTCAGCGGCGGAAATTTTACACATTCCTGGAACGTTCCGCTAAAACGTTCCAAAGGTTCCCGCGGCACGTTCCGTGCTATTACGGTGCAGCTTACACCGTTGCAAATGAAAAAGATCCTCTCCTAAAAATGGTCAAGAAACACGAGATTATTGGCAAAGGAACGTTCCTGCACAAAGCCGCACATTATAGTTCAAATAGATCCAATAGATGGCGCTTCGATCAGGTAATCCTGTTTTTGCATTGTTGATTATAGCAAAAATACTAAAATTCATTTAAAACTTGATACTTGGTATGAATATAAAAGAAGAACATACTTTTCAGTAACAATAAGAGCAGCTGTAATTGGTAATTAAAAAATACATGAAAACATGTAATTCAATATGAGGAACATTGAATATAAAGATGAGTATTTAACTAACAGTTTTATTTGTACTCATATTTTTCTATTGTTTATTTTGCTAATGTAATCAATTCATTTTATGACCAATCGTAATTGTTACAAATCTTAAATATTTATTGATATTATTTAATTAATATCAGTAAAAATAATATTTGACCCTCAATAATTGGCCTTACAATATACTTTTGTATTAATTCATCTAGAAATTTCCTCTCTATAAAAAATATAAGTAATTTATATATAATAAATGATATATAAATTAATTAATGTAGGAATTGCATCAAAATAATTTAGAATAGAGGAAAAATTGTTTATTGGATATATTGTTGGAGACACTTATAATTTTTGAAAGGAATAATATATTAAAAAGTGATTGACAAGATTAATGAATGAAAAAATATATTTATATTAAAATATTAATGCATTTGAATTTAAAAGCATAACATTTTTTATGTAAACGAATTTAAAATATTTAATTTCATTTTCATTATAAATCGCTAAATAAATTAAACGTAAAAATATATATAATATATTTATACGTAAAAATATAGATTATACTAGCGCAGTGCGGATGCCGCTGCCTGTCTACAATTTAGAGGTTAACAGCAACTACATGTTAACCAGGGTCGTGTTCTACTGAGGTTTTACCTGACTTTTTGCTTCGAAGTTTACGGCGACGTTAGAGGATTAACAGGGGCGTGATATTTCTGAAGCACCCTAACTGAAGAACCGACGAATGACTTAATTCAACATTGATTCCATCTTCATAGTTACCGAACAATATTTGAGTTCATGGCGGACCAATAACATTCGGCCCAATTAAATCTTCGCGCAATTCTACCATCTCTTAAGCCGTATTCAGGCGAGCGGTTCCCGGTTCTAATTTCGGTTGCGGTTGACAGTCCGGTTCATGCACAATGGGGAATCCTAGAAAGATGAATTAAGCATATTGATGCTGGAGTCCAGTCAATTTAGAAGAATTTCTGCTGAGAAAATCCCCACAGGTATGGCTCTGTAAAACTCGGTAAATCATCTACGAGTATTGATTACTTAGTTCTTAGTTTTTCCACTATACTATGTACAACGATCCGAACATAATGTTTTGTGAACGCGCCTTAATTCGTGCCACATTTTGGTTATATTTTTTTCAGAGGTGCTTAGTGTTACATTTCGCACATGAGTGCCGGGAAAACTACAATCTATATGATATAAAAGGATTATGTTCTTATAAAAATGCACAAACTCGTGCCTATTCAATTTTATCCATCATGATAAAAGCAATAATCCGAACTCCGCAGTACTCACCATGCATTCTGGAAATCTTGAGTTTGCTATGCACCGCTTAAAGAAAATGATTTCCCGCCAACAAATCTCTGAACGCAACTCATAAAAATCATCCACGAAACATTAAAGAAGGGTGGCACAATAACTAGCTCCTTTGACTTAAGAACGACACCCCCGTGCACACGTCTTCAGATATATACACCTGGATATAAATTGATTTCAATTGTTACGTCCCCTCGCCGTCAAGTTTTTGGTTGTGAACACAATGAAATCTGACGTATATAAACCCAGGATCAAAATTAGAAAATCAGTCTATCTCTACATTTCAAATCGGGCGGATCCGAATGAAATCTACTTTCTTATAAAACATTTTAGCTAAAACTTAGAACACGGAAAAGCTTACAAATGAAAATTATATTCCCAACTACCTCCTTTTCCTGCTCATTAGAGATAAATATGTAAAAAAAAGCAAAAAGGAAAACGTTAGCCAAAACCAACCTCTCATGCATTACTTATTCTTTTTACGTCATTTTTATACTACTAGGAAGTAACATCTTCCAAAGCCTAATTATACTTTCTCAAACCTAATTATACTTTATCATCAGGCAAAGATTATAAACAAGGTAATTGGTTTAAAAAAAAATTTCGCCCAAATCTGAAAATACGTGAGCATATTGCCGAAGTGAATGTTGCAAGTTGAGTGCACCTAAGGCGCGCGACTGTTGCTTCTCGCGCTTCGTGCTCGATAATGAATTTACCTCACGTTACGCGCTCGGTATTTGTATTTTCTTCACATTTATGCACAGACCTTTTAAAACTAAAGGTCAAAGCATCGACAACGATTGAAAAAAAGTCCGCATACTATAAGAAAAAAAAAAAATTTGTTATTTAACATTTTGTTGAAACTTGTGTCGTTTTTCCATAAATTTAATTTGTTTATTTTCAATGTTATTTTTTATAATTGAAACTGTGTGTCTGTGTTCTGTGTCAAGCTCCAACTTTCTTTAAACCTTATGTAAAATATACATAATTTCTCAAAATAAAGAAAATAAGTATTAATTTGGTCACCCGTTCATTTAAAAATTCGCACTTTTATTACTCAAAATTGAATAAAAGTGTCTATACTCCTTTGTCACCAATAATATCCAATATAGCCACACCGCGGCGAAAAAAGGTACTGCGTGAAGTGACGTCAGCCGTGACGTCAGCAAGGCGGCAGGAAGAGTAGAGGCGAGAGTCGCGAGTAGAGCGCCCGCGAAGCTCGATGCGCGCATCTCCCTGCATCGATTTTCTGCCCCCTCCGCTCGACTCCCACGCAACGCTCACGCAGCCTCCCCGTTAAAGCCGCGCGCAGTGGCCCAGAAAGTCAGAAGTGTTTGGGAGCTGGTAGCCAGAGCCCTTACACTTAAACCCTATAGCTGGAAGCCAGTCTTAGGTACCTACAGCTGGAAGCCAGCCATAGGTCTTCACAAGCAAGCCATTGCCGTGATCAACAAATCAAGTACGCACTCTCAGAGGAATCTCTCTCTCTCGTTCTTCGGGAACCTCCAGCTGGAAGCCAGCCAGAGGACGCCCGCAAGAAGCTTCTCCGTCACCCTCTTCGGAGGACGTATCGCAACTTAAAATACGAACTCCGACTCTCTAAGAAAACATCATGTTAAGAAGATCTTGAATAAAAACAAACTAAAAAGAAACTAAAATATTTATTTTTGTTATTTAAATTCTCCCTTCTCTTTCCTCCGCTAACGGGCTAGCTGGCATACCAGCCTGCCCGTTTCTGCTAAGACAGCTGGCATACCAGCCCTCTTGGCCGACTCGCTTACTAACTTCACCCTTATTGCCCCCTCCCTCCTTCAAAAACGAACTAGATATACGCTAACACAATTCTCTTCCGGAGATAAAGGAGTCTAAATCAAAAACCTCTAGTACTCTGCAAATCACTTCCATCCGCTATTTCTTACCATCCTATGAGGTACACATCACACCCTCCTTCCACCTCCCTCGACAGCTATCCACTATGCATCCATCCTTTGAAAATATAGCAACAATCCCTCTCACTCTCTGCTATGGTTCCCCTACCTCTGCTGTCTCTTCTTATCTAATGAGATAACTCCTTCTCGCTCTATCTTAGTAGATAAAAATCCATTATTCCTGAATACGATCCTTCTTACCGTTCACGAACAATTACCATCCAAAAGTAAGGAGCATATCAAAATCAATGAGTTTGTTGAAATTTTCAATATTATCGAAGACTCCATGCAATTCACTTTTGAAAATGTGAACAGTAATACTTAAAAAAATTTAGATTCATCTGTAAAAGATGAGATGAATTGAAAACTTAGTTGACAGATGTATGAAATAGAGACATAGTTAGTTTCAGAGTGATAATCTGATCTTTATCAAAGAAAGATTACAATTTAATGATCATCCTCTGCCACTCATTGAGAGTGTTATAAGAAATATAATTCAGGAAATACATAATTGCTTTTATAATAATAGCATACACAAATGGTTAGGAAATCACAATTTGAATGATGAAGTCTTGACTCTTCTTTACATTCATAGATTATCTGAAAGAATTATAGGTTCTCTATAAAAGCTTAATATTAATGTTTATTTCAAAAATAGCTACAAATTGAAAAGTTGTTTTATTAATACAAAAGACAAGGATGTAAAAGAAAATTTATCTCATTAACTCTACGTAAACAGGTATTTATAATATTTATATTTTTAATTATTTTATACTTTTGTTTCAAACAAATTTGGTTTTCAGTTTTCAACATATGGAAAATCCTTACTTGTATTTTACAGCCTTGAGAAAGATACAAAGGGGTGTCGAAACGTCGGCTTTTTTGGTATAGACACTTTTATTCAATGTTGACTAATAATGTTGCAAATTTTAAAATGAATAGATGACCGAATTATTATTGATTTTCTCTATTTCAAGAAATTATCTACACAGTTGGGTATATATAAAATGCTCCGTGCAGATTAAATCTCTAAGATTCTGATTTACGTACAGCTTGAAGAAAATTTACCAGAATAGAGATACATTATATTAGTATACTTACCAATAGAATTGAGGATCACGGCCAAGGATAAGACTAGGATGCAGACAATATTCATATTTTCTGATTGCAGGACAAACCGATTGATATTTTAATAATGAATTTTATTAACAATGTAATCAGTGAATATTCTACTGCTCGGTTGGCCTATACAGTCTATATTGTAGCCGATATCTCGTACATTAAAAGCGTCAAGGCTTGACGACTGAGATATTTACATGTGATAAGAGTCAGTTTCGAAGAAAAAAATTTCGTTACAAGCTTCATAAAAACTGATTTCACCATTTATGTAATAATGTGATGCTTTGAAAAACTAATAAGTATTCTACAAAATATGTTAATAGAATTGGAGCGACGAATTTTATCCTTTCATGTGTTTGATCTCATGTTTTAGAAGTTACTCAAAAAGAAAGAAGTTATCTTGAAACAAAAACATCTTTCGCTAACTATCGATTTCAATCACTATCGCAGAAATTACCAAAGATATTTCTTTATCACAAAAATATGAATGTCATGAATAGTATGTTGTTTCTCTGAGACTGAAGATATTCACAGTCCACTATGTCTAATTATTATTATGAATAGCATTATTATTATCTGAATCTAAGGGGCTAATAAGTCGACTATTAAAAAAGTACTGTGAGAAACATGCTGAAATTTGAACTGATATTATTCAATGTAGTTTATCCTAAATATGTACACCTGATTTCAAGATTTAGAATTTTTAATAGATTACAAGGAATTTCAAAGTTTATAAATTTTTTTAAATAAAATTGTAACTGATATTACAGGATTTCAAGAGATTTCATAGAATTGCAAAAATTACATCTGATTTCAAATATTTTCAGCCATTCCCCGTCATTTGAAAGAATTTCTGATGCTTTCGCTGGATTTCAAAGTATTTCATATGAATTCCTAATACATGAAAGGATTCCTTATGAATCTAAAATTTCAAAGAAATTTCAAAGTATTTCACAGTATTTCACAGTATTTTCATGCAAATAAAGAACATTTAAGAAGATTTCATAAGACTTTCATTGATTTCATAAGATTTAAAAGGTTTAAAGGGGTTTTAAAGGATCGTCATGGATTTTAAAAGATTTAAAAGGATTTCGCGAAATTTAAAAGATATCAAGGAATATCAAAGTGCTGTATGAAGTTGAAGGGATTTTAAAAGATTTTTCAGCCTTTTGAGGATTTCAAGGGACTCAAGAAAGTTAATGGTATTTTATGGGAAGTGCAGGTAAGCACATTTTGTAGGTTTACGTTTCAGTTTTCGCTTAGAAAAAAGGTTCTTTAATTCAACGAAAAGTGGTTTAGTTCACAGTTTTAATCTTTCTCGGAATCTAATGTGCGTGTAAAATAAAAATCTGTTGTTATCAGATTTTACGAAATTATAATCGGAATCCTATGTTTAGAACGAAACTGATTTTAGTTTTTCAAAGTAAAACGATATTACTAATGCACATATAGCTAGAAATAAAATGTGTTAATTAAATAAAAATTTAAAAGTTTTATAATCATAAATTATTTGATATTAATTAAGAATGAAGAACTTTTGAAGTTTATTCTCTATATAATTATAACGAATTTGATGTGACAGGTCTTATCATCATGGATTATAATCGAAAAAAATAAGTGGTTCTTATCAAATTTCAAAACTAGATGATATTTCCTGATTCTCAAAATTAATGAGTTCTTTGTCAGTCCTCTGAGAACCCGGAAAAAAAGTATGCATGAAACCTGATAATTTTTGTTGACCAAAAATATCCTCAAGAATTTGTAGGTCTGATGAAGCAAAAAACTCTCCCAAAGTTGGCATTATTAAAGATCAAATTCTGTAAATAATACTGCGATAAAAATTAAAAATTACGACTTATACTAAGATTTCAGAGTAATCAAAATGTATATAAAATTTTTATTATAGAAATCAATTAAATACGTTATTTTAAGTGAAAAACTGGAACTTTTTTAAGTCAATTTCTCTTTATCTTTCAGAAAAATTAATAAATTAAGTTAAAATATATATTCATATATCAAGTCTTGAATCCTTTGACATAAACGTTTACATCATATAATTACTTATAAGCATTTAAAATATTTACTAACTTGTTTTATTTTCAGGAATTCTATACATTAAAATTCAATTATGCTGATATCTTTATACAAATTGTCAGAAGATGATGAAATAGTTGGTTGAATGACATAATTGTTTCTACAACATATAATACGACGTAGAATTAAAGATCCTTAAGCAAGAATCTCTTGCCATATAAATATTATGAACATTAGGATGGACCTTATTTTTCACTTTTCAAATTTCTTTGGTCTCACTTTATAGTTTTGTTTGAATGCAAAAAAATTTTTTTTCCAAATTCGACAGAAATAGGTTAATTTTTAGGGGTTTCGCAATGACCTTGAAGATTCCCATTGATTCAACATGAGGAAAAGTCAGATTTTTATAAATCTAATTTATTGACGCTTTTCGATTTTCAACAATAAATAATCATTGATTGGCCCTTTATGAACACTGAGCCATACTCAACCTAATTTTCAATTGTTTCAACAATTTGTTTTTTCAGGTAAGTGACGAGATGAACCTATTTTCTGTCATTTATGAGTTGTTTATTCAGTGATAGCAATAAAATAATTTATTGAAATAATTTTACAATTATTTACTAGAAAAAAAATTAGGACAAAAAACCAATTTCACTTAAATTTGGAGATCTTTTTGGGCATTCAAACAAAACTGGGCAGTGAGGTCAAAGAGAATTGAAGAAAAAAATGCCACCTAGTATTATTTAGAACCACCCTAATGAACATAGTTTTAGGATGAAATTATTCTTGTTGATTCAAGTTTAAACACTAGGCTTTCAATTGTAGTACGCGTTTGGTTCTGACCTTGGCTTGGATTGAAATTCACCGAAACATAAACATCAAGGCCGTGTCCTAATGTTGCGCAACGTGACGCAGTTAAAGCTAGGCCGTTGGGGTATTGCTCATTATCGCTATGCTACTATTTTGTCATGCATGAGAGACCACGACCCATCGTCCTGCGACTCCTCTTATCCACAGCCGCCACTGAGTGTAATTCTTGGAACGCCAAAATTGAAAATGCTTCAATTGAAAGTCTAGTCTGTCTAGGAAGTCTATATCTGCCTAGGCTTCAAGTAAAGGAACTTCGGTAGGTCAGGGCTGTGTAGGAGCAACCGGACGGCAAGAGTGACATTGCATGAATTTAGGAAAGTTACAATTATAAGAAATTTTAAGTCATGTTTTAGTTTTTCATCACCCGGAAAGGATAATTTTAAGGGTAATGCTATAGTTAGGAGACGATGCGATGATGTGGTTACGCGTGCAACGGTAGGTATTCAGTTGTCCATAATCTCAGTTTGCCACAAAATCACTAAATTTCAAAACCTTGGTCATTTGGATACTTGATGGGAATGCAATTGGTAACGTTTGGTGATTTGGTGGTGAAATAAGATTATGGCAGACTGAGATTATGGACAAATAAATATCTACCATGCGGAACGTCATTGGTGAACTGATACTATGGATGGGCGACACCCATGCGATGCTTTAAGTATAGGGTACAAAATACTCGGTAATTCTATTCTCGACGACAATACTTAGAACGTCAGTGTAACGGAGTATCGGTACTTTCTTGACAGTATCGGTTCTTACCGATACTCCATATGTAATACAAAGATAGAAAATGACTTCTCCGATCTTCCTTTTTCCCTCTTTCCGCCTTCAATGAAAGTATCGGTAGTATCGATGCTTTAGTACCGATACTCATTTGACCGATATGTATCGGGATCGGAGTCGACAGTTGGCTAAGTATCGAGTCTTTTTTCGGTATCGCCTATCCCTAAGTGATACCAATGTCGGCGCCTGAGCTACTACGCTTGTGTTATGGCTGCTCGCTGATTGGCTACAGCTGGCGCGGAATTAAAAATGGCTGTTAAAAACAACTGAGACCAGAAAGCGCGCGACCCTAACGCTGATTGAGGGACCTAGAAAAGGGTTTTAGTGGTGGGGCTGATGGATAAAATTCCCACTAATCTTATTTTATACCACGGTGGTATACACAGTTCCGGGGGCTTTCATAGTGGAGGAAGTTCCTTTATTGAAATCTTAACTTCAAGAAGTCAATTTAATCCATCTGTATTCAATAATTTAAATATAATGGATGCATTTTTCAATTAATGAAAAAAATAAGCACATACTGATACTAAAAATTAAATGTTTCAAAGTAAATTGCATGAAACTGATTTTTGCAAATATTAAAATAATGCAACAAGGTGCGTTAACACACATTTTTAATGTCGGTTTGGGACCATTTCGCAAGCGAGAGTATTGTAACGGAGCACCATGAATAAATTACCCTTCTTCATCACCATTTACGCTTTCGTCAATAATATCGTTCTCCGGAAAATGAAATTCGCAAATACGTGCCTTTGAACGAAAAAAATTCACGCCGGGGACATACGATTCCTATTCTATCCGGACAACGAGATAACTCGGCACTTTAATTAAAAGTTGAACTATCTGTTTCGCATTTTTGTACGGCACAATCACACGGCATTTTTGCATTTCTTTCATTCAAATATTACAGATATTATATATCGACCACTTAATGGTTCGTTTCGTTGAAACTTTGAGGTTAGGGAACGTGTTTACCTTTTCAAATCCTATACTACTCGACACATACGCCACTACACGCAGTTGTCAGTGTGCTAAACTTTCTGACATACGTTAGGGAACTTCCCTCACAACGAGAGCCCCCGAGCCTGTGTATACGACCGTGTTCATTACTTAACAGTAACAGCGTAGTGTTGGGAAAATGTAAAATTAGGAAAATTAACGTCATCGCTAGCAATATTTCTTTCGTTGCGGGACACATTGAGACAAAGGACAAATCCCTATGACTAAATAAAAATGTACAACTATTTTAGGTTATGTTTTTGTTTTTCGCAGAAGCAGATATTTAAGAAATAGATATCGATTTGAAAAAAAATTATGTTTATGGTATATTCCTTGGCAGATACTCATTAGTCCATAATTCGAAAAAGAAACTAGATTTGAAAACCACTGTTAAAGGAAAGACTAAAAGTAAATGTGAGTTACTGAAAGTAACAGCTTTCAAATTGGTTTAAGTGGTTCATATTTTCTCTGCGCATTCCCATCTAGTGTCCAAATGATCCCGATTTTCAAATTTAGTGATTTTGTGGAAAAATCAGATTATGAAAAACTGAGTCTATGGACAAATGAATATCTACTGTATATTCCACTTGTTACACTTTTCTGAAATTTAGTGCAGTTTTGACAACAATTTCAAATCTCTTTTTTGGAAATCTAACCTGAAAACATCAAATTCTTATACAGGATTTTCGAAGAACCAATGACTATAGATTTTTCTATATGAGCTCATGTAGGTTATGTAGCAGAAGCTTGCAAAATAGATTTCTTTACAAATTCGATACATATATTTGATTCTTTTGGGATAGATTGCCAAACAGAGGTTCGGGATTAGTGAGAAGTGCAGAAGCTACACTAAGTGTTAAAATAAAGTTCAACTTGTGGAAAATGCTATTATGTTTCTCTCCTCGTTCCGGATATATTATAAAACAAAAATCTGGTGAGTATGTTCAATTAATCAACAGCTAACTTCACTTCTTCGATTGCTGAGGGACAATCGATTCACCAAATTCATGTTACTAATCCTTATTTGTTAATATCTCCGTGAAAAATAATATTTTCATTATAAGTTTCTTTGAAAATTATTTTGGGGTTTTCAAAAATTATTTAATGAAGTAATTATAATTATTAATGATTATTAAAAAGGTATTATTGAAATAAAGTTTAGTACCATGCATTGGGTTCATTAATTTTACCTCAGGAATCGACGCAGTGAAGTAAGCTGGTGATTAAGTGAAAATATCTAAGGGCGCAGTCTCATGGAGGTAGATTGGTAGAATAGTGGAACAATTTTGACCAATGAGGTGACTGCTGGAGCTTGTGCAGGCACCTCATTGGTCAAAACTGTTCCACTATTCTACTAATCTACCTCCATTAGACTGCGCCCTAATAAACTTCTTCATCCAAGTTTGCGGCAAACTTCCTGCGTAGGGAATTTAACATTGAAGTACTCAAAAATTTTAGTAACTTTCACATGTAAGTGTTCGAAAATTCTAGATTGAATGAAATAAAAATAAGAAGGCCTATAGGTTTCGTACCCGAAATTCGAATCAATGTCTACCCAGTAAAAAACGTTGAATAGATATAACGCGAAAACGAATTCAGATTCGGTTTTTTGTATTCGATTTGCTGCCATTATCGAATCGGACCTTTAAATGCAATGCTGCAATATATTAGCCTCTATTCGGCTGAGTTTATTTTATGAAATGGATAGCTAACTGACTTCACATCATGAAATACCTCATCGCTATTTGATCGTTGTGCCAATTGTGCTACTGCGCTCGGTCGGTAAAGTAATCTTGTTCAAGCACATTGTGGAAAACGCAAGTACCGATCCCCAACTTTCAATAAATATATACCTGTCCATTATCGCAAAATTGCTAATTAACCATTGACATGCACAGATTCCTGCAACGAAACGTAAAATAATTTGTTGCAAAGACCTACCGAAAAGTTTCCGCTGTCACAACCATATCTTTGAAAATTGCCCAGCGGAAACCTTGCGTGTGTTTTTTTTCAATGCACCTATTACTTTAAAACCCATGGCGACTTTTAAGCCCTGTGTCTGCTGTCAAAATTATTTTGACAAATAAAGTGTGGTAAGTGGACAAGTTGGCGATTAATTCGGTAATGATTGCCAAGTATTATCTTTTTGGAGTGTTTTGTTCGCGGAAATATACAATAATTTGTTCTTTATTGCTGCTTCTTTAAATGTAATATCAGCAAGTGACACTTCGCCGTTGTTACCTGCCTCCAGGGTAAATTCAGGTATACTTTACCCACTTATCAATTACCCTGATCGACTTTACCCTGTACCCTAGCCGCCCTTGCCCAGAAATAACTATTACCTGCAACATTTCGTACTCCCAGTTTTTTTCTGTGAAAAGCTGTTATAAATAATTTCTTGGGGAACACGAAATTCAGAAACTACAAACACCTGGTGAACACTATGCTGCAGAACTTCCAGGTAATTAAATTGAACATGTCACAAAAGTTTCATATTGCTCATTCTCACTTGGTCTTCTTTCCAGAAAATTTGGCAGCAGTTAGTGACGAACACGGCAAAAGATTTCATCAAAACATCGCATAAATCGAAAAGAGGTACCAAGGTAAGTGGAGTGTAAACGCTTTAGTACGCTGCTGCTGGAGTCTTATGACTAATGAATTAAATGCTCATCATCGTCGAACATACGAGAGAAAAAGTTTCTAGTCAGTAGTAGACTTTGATGCAATGAGATACAAGAAACATTACAATGATTCGCCTCAAGTACTTGTAAGCCGTCAAACGTACAAATCTATAGAAAGAGCCAACCTCTCTGCCATGTATCTTTCGAATAGATACAGGTGGAACTATCAAACTTTTTGAAATTTTTTCTGCATCAAGAAAAGAAGAGAATGAAATGCAAAAATTGTTAGTTGTTTATTTACGATTCTTTTTTCCTTTGATAATGCTCATATTTTATGAAAAGTCATAAGAGAAATTCTTTCATTATCGAAAAAAGACTGTTCGTATAGATTTCTTAGGGTAAATAAAATAAAATAATGATGAAGAATAAAATATTAACTTTATTTTGCAATATATAAATAAACAGAAGCGCTTCGAGGCACAGCAATAATTCGAACATACATTCAATATAATCGAATTCAACGTAATATAGAAAATTACGAATGTTTGACACACTTGATCCGAGCGCGAGGAAATTAATGAGAATGTATTCGTTAAAACCGATAGAGCTTCAACAAAAGCAGGGTGGCCGTTTCAATCAAGGCAAGAAATTTCCGGGGCTTTCTCGGTCATTATACATCAACATTTTTAATTTTAATCTTTTATAAATTGAACAGATCAAATATTTCTGGTTAAAAAATATTGGTCTACGCTAAACTATCGTATTCAATACTCTAAATAGAAGAATAAATCGATAAATTCAAAATTATTTTGCTTGCAGCAACTCTATGTACGAGAAACTGACTATTGAACGAATAACTTATTTTGAAACTATTAACTTTTTAAATTAGAGTATGAATTATTCTAATTTAATGACGTTGTAAATTAAGAATTGTACAATTGTTATTTCTGCTTCATAATTTAAAACCTCTAATTACAAATTAAAATTTTTTAAATGAACTAATTGAAATCGTAAAGATAAAAAATTAAACTTAGCATTTTGAAATTTCAATTACTTAAGGCTTTCTGTTTCAATCAATTCAGTTTGAAAATTCTTTTATATGTTTTAAATATTGAAAATTGTACTTTTTTGATTAACAAATTTCCAATTAAATATGCTAAAAATAGAATGTTTTAGACTGAAATATAAGCTGATTTGAAATTGAATAAATTCGTTTCCTAATTCAAAAGTTTAAAATATCGTCTTGTAAAATTTATTATCGTTCAATTTTTAATACTCGAACACTTCGTTTTCAAAAATCGTGAATTGATTTATATTTACAGTTAATCAAGCTTGAACGATTTTTACCAAAATTTTAAAATTACAAATGCTTTTAGTTTTTCATTGTTTGAGGCAGTTGTGCCAAAAATAAGGTCCACTATTTAAAAGGAGCTTGGTACAGAGCGACAATAAGAGAATATTTATCCACAAGAAATAACAAAAGCTATAGCTTAAGTCACGCGAGTAAAAAAAATAAAATCAAACCTATTTTAAATGTCATTATATCATGCGATATGAAGTCTGTGATGTTTCAAGTGATTGGGAAGATTTTTCTTCCGAAAATTTGTAAAAGTTCCGGCCAAAAAGAAATTCACCGTTATTTCCCCGAATTCCTGGTGTTTTCCCAATTTTTTCCGTCCTGCGGCCACCCTTGAAAGGAAACTAAAAATTACAAAATTACAGTTGTCAGTCTTTTGACCAGCAATTTCAAAAGTTCCATGCATACACGTGAGGTAAGCATAAAGGCAGAGCGCAAAGCGTCAGATCTCACAGGCGCGCGTTTCCCTCCCTCCCCTTATGAACCGTGTAGAGAATTTGGTTCACACACGATATACATCAAAAACCTTTCTGATTGAGATGTTGCTGCTAACTGGACATTCCGCGATTTCTTCTTTGGTCAATTCTGTAACCGCCCCGCTGAATACGTTTATTTTCGCCCGTTTTGACCCAGTATCAACAGGTTTGAATATTGCACGAAAAGCCGTGTTTCTGCTTGATTTTTTCCCCAAAATTGCCAAAACGTCACCATTGGTGGTGGACAATACAATTTGTGCTTCAGTTGGCAGGGGCATAAGAGTCTTATTTCTGTTCCTCAATCGAATTGGTTTATCGGGAGGAAAAGTATAGCTCCGAAGTTCGAATGTCCGTGTGGGATTGTCGTAGGGCACCAGTCGAATAGATCTAAGGTCTTCAAGTTTAAATCCAAGTATGCGAGGAAAAGTTTGCCTGGGATAAGATGACCTGGACCTGCCACGACGAGGAGGAACGACATAAGGAGGAGACCCGGCAGAGGAATGAGGTATGCCAGGAGAAAGAGTCCTTCCTGGAGCACCTGTATCAGAAGAAGGAGAAGGTCCCAATCGAGGAATACTGATCTTTTTATCATCATCAGACAAAAAATAGGACTGCGAACTTAATGCTGCAACAAGAAATAAAGGATTACATTTTTTCTAAAGTATACAATCTTATGCTGGTATAACATGAGTTGTAAATGAGGTTAATAATTAAGGGGCCAAATTCTATAAACGCCCATAAATTTGTGCCGCTAAACGAGTTTGGCCGAATGGGTCCTTCTTCATAAAACAATTTTTTTACTTCAACTCGTGATTCATCGAATCAAGCTCATGGGAGTCGAACGAATTTCGAGGGGCAAAAAGTTTCCTGTGTGAAAGTTTTTCAATTAAATAATTATGTAAAATATCGCCACAATAACAAATCAGGAAGATTTCATTTCGGCCACGCGAATTCTTTATTAATCTTTTTTTGTTGAAAATTCAACTGTTGCTAAAAATTCGTCGTTATGTTTTGAGAATTTATACCTTTTGGTATCAATGTCATCTTTTTGGGTGCAAAATTCAAGAATTTGTTTTAAAAAATTTCTATTTTAGTTGAGTATTCAACTATTACATTTTTCTACATACCAATAGTGTTTCCAATTTTTCCATTTTTCATCAATAAAGCTGAATGTTTCAATCGAAAGTCTAAAGCTATCTCGATTTTTTCTACAATAGTTACGTTGCAATATTTACGATATTTGAAAAAAATGTCCTTGAAGAGTTAAAAAAATTGTTTCAACGATTGCAGCTACAGGAAAATTTACAGAAAAAATTTCAAACAATAGAGTTTCTACTGAAAATTCTCTCCTCAGTAATATTATGCTGGTGCTTAAAATCATAGAATTACAAAATATAGAAAGTTTTATCATCTGATGTATAGGGCATTATTACATTTCTGAAATGTTTTTCAAAAATAATACAAAATTCGATTTTTTTAAAATAATCATCTTTCATTTAATAATTCCGTTTTCATTTATTTTCTATCCCATTTTTGAATATTTTAGTATATTGGCGAATAAAATGACATCGACTACATAGCGTTGGAGAAAATAATAATAAATATATGAAACCTATATAAATGTGATTGACCATGGGGAAAAGTCATTGCTTAATTATAACATGTTTATTGGCAAATGTTTGTTAACAGTATTGAGGTAAACACTTAAGATATTCACAGTTAGTTTTATTTACAATAATTGCACAATGTTTTATAACAATGTAATTGTGGAAAAAAATCATTTGTTTTTTGCCTCATTAAAGAAACACGTGGAGTAACTTGTTCAAATATTTTATTATTACTGTGGGGATGGGGATATTAAACAGATTATTATAGAGGTGACTAATAAGATTAGTTTTAATACGATTTTTGTTGTTTTATTTTTAGCTTAAAGCAAGTGCGAGTGTAAGCCAAGCCTGGAACCGTACTTAAATCCAGATTTAAGTGTATTATTATTGAGTTCGAAACACAACCTGCAGTTTGAAGATTCTCATCAACTGTTTATTTAAAAGTGCTAGAAGCATGAATCCACGTTTAATATTAAAAACAATATTCGAATTTAAATTTTTTGTTAGTAAATAAACGTAATATTGGTAAACGTAAAGGAAAATGTTGTTTCTTTGAAGCATTTACATGGAAAGCATTATTTCAATAACATTTTGTAATGTGCTGCAGCATCACCGATCAGATTATCTATTGTGGAATGATCTGCATTCATAAATATTTTAGCAGCATTTAATGATATCCAAAAACGTATGAACTTCTTTAAATTTACTAAACGGAAAAAATTATTTGTTGAAATTTTAAATGACTGAGTCAACCATTCCAGGATAGGGCCAAACGTATTTCATAAATTGGGAGTACCGTCGTTAGAAACTTTGATTGATACATATTTAAAAAGTAGAAAGAGTCGTAGAAAGTATAAAAGACTTTCAATGAAAATGTAAGGACTGGAGGAATGGAGTTCTTGAAACACTCATACACTAGAGCTTCGAAGCCAGTCAATGAAATTTTGATTGACGATCCCATCATTAAATTTAAATGTGACTTCATGAGGCTTAACATTAAATTATGCCTCTCGAGTCTTTCTAAAATTTCATTCAAGTGTTCTAAATGAATTTTATTTCTTTTCGACATAATTAAGGTGTCATCACAAAAGAAATGATTCGATCGCCAAGTCCCTGCAACGCTTGGTCTTGGCCACGAACGAGCGCTGCCGTGCTCGTTTTCAAGCTGAACGGCACGACGGGAAATTCTTAGCTGCGGCCTCGGTATTGGAAGTCCGTGTATTTTCTTGAGTCGGAGTGTAAAGGGACTTGCCAGAAACTACTTGTTATGTCAAGATTAGACATGACGTTAGTTCCTTGGCATTTCTGAAGAAGGACCTCTGCTGGCTCTAAGCACTTCCAATCTTATATTAATATGTCGTTTTATCGATGCGCGTCCAGGCATAGTCTTATTGAGCGATCCTTTTTTACTACGGGCACTACCGAATCAATATAGGAGCTGTTTGATCGCTGGATTATTTCTAATTTCAGCATTCTTTGAACTTCCTCCTCTACTTTTTCTCGGTGGGCCATGGGGATTGAATGACTCCTTCCTACAAATGGCTTCTCTTCCTTGATTTGTAGAACGTGTTGATAGTTTCTTAAGAGGTCGGGCTCTCGACAAAACACGTGTCTGTGTTTTCACAATATCTCGCGGAGTTCCTCCCTCTCTTGATCTGTGAGCCCTCGACTTTCTTCCATTTTGTTTTTGATTTCCTCTCAGGTGACATTCAGGGGGAGTTTACTCTCTGTGTATTCCTCCTCTTCTAATCCTCCATTGATTTCTCCTTCTTTTATAATGAGCGATTTTATCGTACTTAGATTGTAGTCTCCATCTTGAATATTCTCTCCTTCATCTTGCAAGATTCTAATGGCTGGTTGGCCCTGAAGGTGGGGGAAGGTCAGAGTCTTTGTTTTAAGGTCGATATTTGCTCGGTGCTTGTCCAATACATCGATCCCAATTATGCAAGTGCGTGAGAGGCGTGGTACCACCAAAAACGCTAATTGGACGATCGTATTAGGGAGTTGCACGTCTGCGTAAATTTGTCTTGAGAGTCGTACCGCTTTGCCCCCAGGGGTCCCGCTACGGCAACGCCCGCTAATGGTGGGCAGCGGCATGCTCTTCAGAAGCTCTTCCGATATGCATGTGATTTCTGCACCTGTATCAATCAGCGCTTTCGTCACAATACCGGCGATCTGAGTATTAGCCGTTTAACATTTTGTTCTCTTGTTTTCAGTCGGCTCACCCGTTTCCTCGGTCAGTTCCTCTCGTGTGTTCGTTAGTACGTTTGTAAAATATGTAATTTCATTCGCCACGTCAATCTTCGTTTTTTCTTTATTATTTTTTATTGGTGTGACTCCTGCTCGTTTGCCTGCTCTGTCTCCTCCTCGTTGATAAGAGGCTCTTCTTCCTCGGTATCCTGTGGTGCCTCTACCTCCATGTTTCGCACTTTATATGTGGTTTGTTGCCTCCATGACGTTCCTTCATATGGGACTCGCTGCCCCCTGGAACCAGGATTTAATCTTGTGTATGAGCTTCCCATCGGTCGATTGTTGATATAATTTGCAGGTTGTGAAGTGCCTGTAGTCGCCTGATGGTAGCACGGTCGGGTGTAGTTGTGTCCAGTGTTCGTGGTTCTCCATTGGCTGGAAGCCTGTGCATTATTTTCTTGTGAAGAGTTGTTTTTATTTCGCCATTAGCGAATATCCGCTCAACCTCCGTTCGTTGCTCCTATCTTGTCGAACACCGCCCATATTTCGGTGAGCTGCTCACTACGCTCTATGCCTCGTCCAACGATGGCATATTCAATTTCGTCACTGAAATGACGGCCGAGTTTACGAACGATTTCCTTAGGTTCTGGCGCCGGTTTTAATTCACTAACATTTGCGAAAATGCTAGTTGCGTATTCGGCTCGTGATTTATCTCGAGATAGTTGGAAGCAGCAAAACTCCAACTTTTTTCTGGTTTCGTGCTGTTTGTATTCATTCCAGTAACGCTGCCGGACTTTTATAACAAAGCTATTAAAATCTTTGATGTCGTTTTTCACGACGAGCCACCAATCGCTAGGCCTTGGACGTACCACTTCCTAATTTTGCTTCATTTGTCGTAAATATCGCATGGGATTACCCTAACCATTCGATTCCGGTAAAGTATATTTGATATTTGGTTTAGCCAAAGGTGTAGGCTCGGGAAATCAGGGGTTTACTGTGCCGGTAATTCTTTCGACCACTCTTGTCTGCACTGTCTCCAATCGGTTATTTAGGGCCTCCATGCGGGCCTCCCTATCCTCTAGACTTTGCACGAGGGCGGTATTAGCTTCCACTTACCTGTTTACGCTTTCCTCCATTGCCGTTAGTCGTTTCTCTAGGACAAGGCTCATCAGAAGTCAGTCTTTGACTGACAAGACTGACAGTGTCAGTAACGAAGACTAGGTCAAATATACACCTATAAATTATCCTCCAAGTTTCCCTTCGACTTGGGTTTTTTTTTTCGGGTTCGAATACGAAAAATTCGCACGCCCCGCTGCGAAGTACGTGTCGATTGACCGTAACCCTTCATACGATTCCTGGAAAACAAAGAAAAAAATTGAAGAAAAACTTTCTGTCAGTCTCGCACTTGTCGTGTCAGTCTACACCTGCTAAAAGTGGCGAGCCCTGCTCTAGGACTCTCTCCTTTTCTGCCTCTCTCTGCTCTCGGTACCTCCTATCTTCGGCGATCATTCGCTGGGTCCTTTTTTCCAGTTCCTCCAATCTCTGATTAATGAGCGTCCACATCTGCTCAGAGCTTGAGTTGACTGCTTGCGAGGGCGTACTTCATGCGTCATTCATATTGTTGGGAAAGACGTTCCATAATGGTTAAATCCAAATCTTCTTTTTTTCTTTGTTTTGCATAATAGAATTTGTCTTTTTGATTCGCGAATTACTCTCTATCGAGATCATACTGGATTCACTCACCCTACTACCCGACGGCGCCAATATCGCAAGAGAAATTTACTATCGTGTAGTGCATTATCCTAGACGGCTGCTGTCCAAATTTCAGCCGAATAGGACTCTTAGTTTTGTTTTGACCGCGAGTGTTAGCTGTCGAGTCCACAGATTTTAGAAATATGGAGAAAGAACAATATCGGTCGGTGATTCGATTCTTGTTTCTGGAAGGGAAATCGCGCAGCGAAATCAAAAAGCGTTTGGATGCTGTCTACAGTGACTCTTCTCCTTCGATGGCGACCGTCAAAAATTGGTTCAACGAGTTTCAACGTGGTCGCATGTCGGTTTTTGATGAACCACGGCCAGGTGCCCCGAAAACGGCTACTACGGAGGATAACGTGACAAAAATCCACGCTCTCGTATTGGCAGACCGCCGATTGAAGGTGCGCGAGATAGCTAAGACATTAAACATCTCAAAAGACCGCGTAGGTCATATCCTGCATGAAATTTTAGGCATGAGAAAGTTGTTGACGCGATGGGTCCCACGTTTGTTGACTCCGGACAACAAGCGCAACCGTGAGACCATTTTAGAGCAATGTTTGACGCTGTTTAAGCGTAATCCGAAGGAGTTTCTGCGTCGTTTCGTGACCGGCGACGAAACATGGCTACACTGGTACACACCAGAGACCAAGCAGCAGTCGAAACAGTGGGTTTCTCCAAGGGAATCTGCTCCGAAGAAGGCAAAGACGGTCCCATCGGCTGGAAAGGTGATGGCCACCGTTTTCTGGGATTCACATGGTGTGATCTACATCGACTACCTGGAGAAGGGAAAAACGATCACAGGGCTCTATTATGCCGAATTATTGGGCCGATTCGACGCCGAATTGCAGAAAAAACGGCCCCATTTGGCGAAGAAAAAAGTACTCTTCCACCATGACAACGCACTGGCTCACACCTCGGCCGAACTCCTGCCCCATCCACCGTATTCTCCAGATTTGGCCCCGTGCGACTTTTTTTTGTTTCTCAACCTAAAAAATTCACTCGCCGGGCAGAAATTTTAGTCGAATGAGGAGGTTATCGCTGCCACGGAGGCCTACTTTGCAGACCTCCATAAAACGTAATTTTCAGATGTGTTAAAGAAGTTGGAGCATCGTTGGGTCAAGTGTATGGAGCTAAAAAGAGACTATGTTGAGAAATAAATCGCCAATTTTCCCAAATTTTCGTGTTTTTTTTTAGGCTGAGTACTTATCGGACCGCCCTCGTATCTACCATGAAACGCGAAAATTGATTCACTTTCAAATGTTATTGTTTGGTCGAATTCGTCTCTTATATTATAATGTTTGAAATCTTTATTTCCACTGAAGAATGCCGCGATAACTTTTTTCTTATTCTCGTCCATTATAACAGATTTCTAAAGATGGAGAATCCTATCCTTTTTTTTAGACTCATGCCCCACGTTGAGCGCCAATTGCAACACGCAGCTTTTGGCCGTGGTTATCTCAAGTGACTAAATTAATAATTTAATCCACGCGATAATTATGAGTAAATAGGAAGAGGCTTCTTTTGGAGAAATGGAGAAGATTCTGTTCACACTCAAAGATTCTTTTTATTCATAATCCCTGAGCTAAGCTATTCTTACAGTCAGGTTTCTAGTCCCTATCTGAAATGGTTAATGATATGGTAAAATAGAAAACGTAAGAAATTACACGATAATTTCCCTAGTAAGATCTTAGGGTTTAAGCTGATAAACAAAACTATGGTACAATCTGCACGTTAGGCAGTTGTACGATCTAACGCTGGCTATTTTGTTAGAATTACGCAAAATTCTGAAAAGCTAATTATCTGCTCTATGCGCAGAGGGAAAATAGTTTAATTAGTCGATCCTATAGAAGTTATGTTCGTAATATAACTAATTTCTATCCCTGAGAAGTTAGAATAGAGAATAATTCTACAGTATACACTAGTGCAAGTGAATTTCTCGTAAGGCACCTAGAATTCACGTTTAAACTAATATTAAATCAAAGAAGCATTTAAATACATGGGGTGAATAATCCGAAATGTTGATACATGTGATAATCGATAAGTCGATTGATCTCGCTTGGATTTCAGACCTACTTTTCTTGTAAATCTCGTCTTAAGAGAAGAGCAAATCCCGATAATTGCTTTTGTAGAAGTTTTTTCTCCTTGTGAGGTTGAAATTCTCTTTAAACATCCATTGTATTTTCATTAGGTCAAATTTTTCACCTCACAGGGGGTCAATGAAATCTTTTTTGACAGAAAGGTGTCTTCGGTACACATATGTATCCTTTCAGGCCGGAGCCTCAAACAATAAATCTCATGTAATTATTCCGATTATAGGTATTTATGCAATACAAAAGGATTATCCCTCAATTAAGAGATGAACTCTCAAAATATTTTCCAAACTTTATATTGCCTGTCGATCAGGTACAGTGAGACCCTAAGAAGCGAGAGTAGTGCACTAGCCACTAGCACGTCTCGAGGCCCCAGAGAGGCTGAGGAATGTCGCGCCGCAGGTAGTCCCCTATTCTTCTCAATATGGGCGGAAGTGCAAGGGCGAGTGTCTATGAGCTCTTCTCTGGCTTTACACGACTTTAAATTCAGTTCTTAAAACTTTAGGAGGACAAGTCCTATTTGAAAAAGAGCTATTTCTCAGAGAATCGATTATTCTCACTCAATTATTTTGGCAACGACATTTAAGCAGTAAAACTACTCGTTTTGCTTGCAAATTGTTTGAGATTCGGTTATATTGACTAGGTCCTACGGCATCTTACCATGTTATTACTCGAAAATGCAAATGTAATCTCTCAACACTTTAGAAATATCTTTGATATAACACAGAATTAAAATCAGTTCTATAGACCAGGTCCCTCGGGATGATACCAAGTTATTGCTCGAGAACCTCACTGGAATCCTGTAGTTATATAGAAAAAGTGATTTTAATTGAATTGCATTTGGTTCTATGGACCAGATTCCTCGGGATGATACCAAGTTCTTGCTCGAGAACGCAGATGCAATGCTTCAATGTCACTATAAGACTTTATATTTTTACTCAAAGTCAAACGAAACACTTCGCAGTAAATGCAAGTCAAATTCCTCAATGAGGAAGACACAAGATTCTAACACTGCCTAAGATGTAAATCTTAGGTAGGCTTTGCTTACAAAATCGCACTGAGAACGTTCGGAGAAACTCAAATTGTTTATCGCTTTGGGGCTAAATTGCTAAGATCGCTCGCTCCAGGTAAGTCACTTTTAGACAGCCTTCAGAAATCGTATTTCGTCGTCTCTCTTAAAGTGGACCTCGCTGTTTATAGAATCACTTCAGAATATTTGGGTTTGACGGCAAATACTTTGCGGTGATCCGCGCGTGCTAGAAAGGATGCAGCAAGAAATGAAGATAAATCTTCAAGACTTCCTGCGGGTCTCCACCTAGTGATCTTAACAGTTTAGCTGAAAGTACAGTAGCTTACGTAACATCGCTCGAGTGGGAGTTCAGGAGTCTGCGCTCTGAAAATTCTCCTGTGAGATGCTTCTTTTCTGTGAGAATCTCGCAGGGGATGTTTCGTTTGCCTATATTTCGGGACTTCTTGTAACTCGAGGGTTGCAATAGCGAGGGGTGGATGATTTCAAGGGATTTTAGAGGATTCAAAGAGATTTTAAAGATTTCAAAGTATATCCAGTATCCATGGATTGTAGAGAATTTTAAAAGATTCAACGGAATTTCAAAGAATCTCCGAATATTGAAAAGGATTTTGAAGAAGTTTAATGGCTATTGAAATATTTTAATAGATTTCATTATATTCAAGGAATTTAAAAATATTCGGAAAGATTCCAACGGATTGTGAAGATTTAATTAATATAAAAGGGATTTCAAAGATTTCAAGGGATCTCGTAAGATTTCGACATATTTCACTGAATTTTAAGGATTGTAATCGATTAAGACATTATAGATTTTAAGTAATTTCCTCGGATTTTAAAGTATATAAGGATTCTTTATGGGACTTTGATAACTTCAAGCGGTTTCACGGATTTTCACAATTTTCAAGGGTTTTAAGGGATTCCCAGGGAGCTTAATCGTTTTAAAGTGATTACAAGAGATTATGTACAATATACACTGTATGCAAAGGATTTCATAAATTTTTTGCAAAATTTAAAACATTTTAAGTGATTTATACAATTTTTTCAAACGAATTCACGAGATTTCAGAGAAAAAAATTGTTTATCGATTTTTTTATCTTCTTTATTCACTGTTATAAAGCAAAACGGTTCTTTTCACGTATATAAAACCATGTACTTTTAAAAACCACAAGATTGCTTCAACCAATAAATATTGGTGGTTGAATTGGCAATTTGACACACCACAGAAACCGCGCTGTACGTTACGGTGGACGACGTAGACCGCAAGAATTTATGCGAGTATCACAATTTCGCATTTTATCAGGAAATATATTTCAGAAATGAAAATGTGACCTTATTTCACGATTATTAAAATTGAGAGAGATGTTTTAATTACTAGATAAAAATTTATTCTTACGTCCTAGACAAGTGTGTCTTCGAAATTGTAGAAATCCTTCTTCACAGCTGCATACCCCAGCAAGACAGCTGCTATTCGCTACTTTTAATGAGCATTGTTCTTTAATGACACAATCTTGGCCGAGAAGATTTGCTGTAATAAAAAAATAATAATGTTAAATTTACCTTTTGGGCACATGAAAATTAAAAAAAAAAGACAGAGCCATTCTTTAACTTTGACTTCAGCTTTGGGTAACAAATTTCAACTGTTGCAGCTAATAGAGACGACTACAATGAAATAGTTGGAAACATTCTTAAGAAGGATATTCTGTATAAAAACATAAAAACTAGTATGGTTACAAGAACTGAAAATAAATGTAATAATATAGATATTAGATGGGAAAACCAAAGATTAATCAATTATCAGTGTTCGTACCGTTTAATATCTCACAATATAGTGTTATCGCAGAAGCTTATGCTATCCTAAAAATCGACAAACCAAATTTAAATTGAAAACTCAGTTTTTCTACAAAAGAGATTTGATTTTGAACTTAATAATATTAAAACATTAACTACTAAAAAAACACGAATGAACGACGTTCATCCGTTATTAATACATATTGTGTGTATTAATGTTTATATCATTATAAAAAATGTTTTTCTTACTCTAGCCTACTGGAAAATATTTTTAGTTAGTTCAGATTATATTAGATTATATCATTATACCTGGAAGATATACGGTCATTTCTAAAAAAAAAACGTAAAAATTCATTAGGAGTTTATCTTTCGGGTGATTTTTGTAATTTTAAACAATTTTTTTTACTCTAACCCACTCGACATTATTTTGTTATTATAGTTATTTATTATGAGTCATTGCAATACGTAACCATATAGTTAGTTATTACGATGTCTTATGGTAGTTACTCATTATAGATGGAAGAATAACGGCCATTTTTGAAGAAAAAAAATCATTAAAATTAATTTAAGAATTGATCTGTTGGGTGAATCTCGCCCAAAAAAGGTGATATTCTAATTAGAAAAAAATAGCAAAGTTCCATATTGACAAAAAATTAAATAAACAAACTTTGCACTTTTTTGTCTAAATTGAAAAAATTAGTATTGTCTGTATTGTCTGTTTCATTAAAATCCGTTCAATAGTCTAGAAATATCAATAATTAAATGAATGTCTCTTATGTAACACCATAATTTCACCAAATTGTATTAAAATCGAACGACCACTTGCAGATCCTGCTATTTCTGACATATACAAATTCTTTGGTAAAAAAAAAGTTGTTCCTCTCAAAAGTGATTTTAATATAGAGAATCACATTTTAAGTTTAAATCAGTCAAAAGTGACTGATTCGAACTCATTTTTGACTGATACAAATAATGCGAAATCGACAACTGACAAATCAGTCAGGAGTGACTTTTTAAATCAGTCAATTCAACTCTCTGATGGAATTAGTCATTTTAAATTATCTAACCTGCTGAATTTTCATCTAAAATGGGTCAATTTTCAACCAAAAATGGAATAGATAAATTTTCATTCAACTAAATATTTTTTAAGACAAAAAAAACTAATTGCTATAAAAAAACAAGTTCAACTGTCAACCAAGGAGTTGAATTTTCGTTAAAAAAATCAAGGTTCAACCAAGAAGAATAATTTTCAACCGAAAAAGTTGAATTTTAAACTAAAAAAAAATCATTTACAAAAAAGAAATGAATTTTAATGAAAATAGTTCAATTTTCAACTAAACAGATGAATTTTCAACTAAAATCATAAGCCATTGAGAAACAAAAAAAAATTAAGAAAACAGTTCAACTTTCAACCATGTATTTTAATTTGTAAAAAAATGAATTATCCGCGAAGATTAATTTTCTACCAAAAAAGATAACTTTTCAAGAAATTACATAAATCTTTAACCTAAAAGTTGAATTTCCAACCAAAAAGATTACTTTTCAACCAAGCAGATGAATTTCCAACTGAAATTATGAATCATTAACCAAAATAATGAATTTTTATCAAAGCAGTTCAACTTTCAACCTACCCAAGTTGAATAAAAAAAATTAATTTTGGGCCAAAAATATTAATTTTCTACAAAAAAGACAAATTACTAGTTGAACATTCAATTAACAAACTTAATTTACAATAGTAAAAAACGAGTTAAATTTTCAACCAAAAAGATGAATTTTCAAGTAAAATCATGGATCTTCAACGAAAAGAATGAATTTCTAACGAAGTAGTTCAACCGAGTAGTCAAATTTTAAATGAAAAAATATGAATTCTCAACAACAAAATATAATAAATGATATTTCAATTAAAAAATATTTCAATTTTAAATAAAAAAAAGTTCATACATCAATCAAAAAAATTTTATTTAAAATAAAAAACAGTTGAATTTAACCAAAAAGAATAAAATGATGATATATGAAAGTACATGAAGTTTTAAACAAATGTTGAATTTTCAACAGAAAAAGATCAACTTTTAACCAAAAATGGAATAGATAAGTTTGCAGTTAAAAAAAATTAATTTATAAGCAAAAAAGAACAACGAATTTTCAACAAATCAGTTAAATTATCAATCACAAAAATAAGTTTTTAACTAAAATGATGAATTATCCACATAAAAAACTGACTTTTCAATCAATTGATTTTACTTTTAACCAAGTAGTTGAATTTTTAACAAGAAACAAGCAGGAATTTTAAATTAAAGAGTTAGATTTTCAACCAAACAGATGAATTTTTAACTAAAATAATCAATCATTTCCCAAACAAATTAATTTAATCAAGTAGTTGAATTTAAAATTTAAAAAAATATGAATTCTCAACAAAAAATGTAATAGTTCACATTGCAACCCAACATTTTTTTAATTATAAATCACAAACAGTCGAATTCAGGCAAAAAGATGAATTTTCAAACGAGAAGAGTTACCTTCTGTCAATAAAGAAATCATAAGAGTCATTTTGAATGACGGAGTCTGTAACTTACACTAACTAAAAATCAGTAATTTTGATTGATTTAATCCATAACTTTCACTGTGTTAACCAGTTAGTTATGGTTATTTAAATCATTTATTAATTTTGTGAATTTAATTCGGAATTTGAATTTAGAAATAAGTTTAATATTTTATTATAGCAAACGAATCAGTGACTTCCATTGACTGAAAAACAGTCAGTTCTATTGACTGAAAGTCAGTCTCTTCCATTGACTGATTGATTCAGTCAGAAATATTAACTAATTCAGTTGTTAAAACGACATTACAATTAAAGCATATTACTTGATTAATTTAATCATTCAAATTTTTACTGATTTAAATAGAGTATAACGAATGTTACTGCACTTCCGCCTGCAGTAAAGCTCCTGCGTACAATGTTAGTACCAAATATGGAACAATATCATGTTATATTCAAATTTTAAAATTATTTTTTTAATCTCCTATCTGAAACTCACATTTTAAGCAGTGGGTGCTATTATATTCAGCAAAATAGGGAAGGCACCGACAATAACCCAAGTGACAGCGACTATTGGTTATACTGCCTTCACACTCTCGATCTCTGCTGCATTCTCCTCCTAATAAGAACGTTTCGTCTGTCGGTGTGGCAATCGCTGCTTTCTGAAAATAGATAAACGTCCATTGTTACGTCTTGAAGAAACTATTTACCCTTTCAGAAAATAATACATGATAAATTATTTCAATGAGTTTCACTTAAGTACAGAAAAAATTGAGATCTTTCTACTTTGTTTTCGGAAGGGAAAAGATAGAATCTCTGTTCATTTGAATAATTATGAAGCCTTAGATTTCAAATGAACATAAGTTATTCGAAGGGTGTACCAGCATAACCATGTGCCACTTTTCTTTATACAAGTTTTATTGGCTTGAAAATTCCCTAAAATTCCGCCATACATTGTGGTGAAAAAATTTGATTTCTAAATTGGTTAGACGATTTTTATTTGAACGATTTCTTTTAATTAATTATAATATAATAATAGTTTTTTTTTGTGGTAGAAAATAAATCATTTTTCGTTGAGAATTTATCTTTTTTGGTTTAAAATTCAGCTATACTTGGTTGAAAATTGTTCTTTTCCAGTCAAAACGAATGTATTTTGTGGAAAATTAGTCTTTGGTAGAAAATTAATCTTTCTAGATAAATATTTTATTATTTGGTTGAAAATTTAATCCTTTTGTTATAAATTCGTTTTTTGCACTGAAAATTAATTTTGTTAAATGAAATTTTAACAATATTCAAGTTTTGTTCAAAAAGTGATCTTTTTTTAAATTTATTTTTAAAATTTAAATTGAAATCGTTTTAGTAAACGATTCATCATTCTAGTTGAAATCTCATCTGTATGGTTGCAAATTTAACAAGAAAATTAAACTTCTTAAAATTAAACTATTTTATTGAAAATTTGGTTTTCTCTTATTTGAAATTTAATATTTGTTCAGTTGAATAAGCAACTTTTTGGTTAACAATGCTTGTATTTTGTTGGAAATTCTTGTTTTTTGTAGAAAATTAATCTTCTTGATCAACAAATCATATTTTTTGGTTAAATTTTCAACTACTTCGTTGAAAGTTGAACTGCTTTGTTGAAAGTTAGTTATTTTTTTATTTGAAAATTAATTTTTTCAACTCAAAATGTAACTTTTCCATTTTTAACGGAAAATATATCTTCTTTGCAGTTGAAAATTTAACTATTCAGTTGAAATTTCATGCATTTTGTGTAAAATTCGTCTTTATTCGCAAAAAATACATCTTGTTCGATAATTCGTCTTTTTTGGTTGGATTCAACTGTTTCTTATTTAAATTTAAAATCTTTCTCGGATGAAATACCACATGCTTTTAGTTATAACTTGAAATCTGTTTTGTTTAAAATATCAGCTATTACATTTTTTCGTAGGAGAATTTATCTTTTCTAGTTGAAAATAAATTTTGTTGTTGTTGAAAATAATTTTTTTAACTGAAAATTATGGTATTCCATTTTTGGTTTTAAACTGACGTTTTCTAGTTACATATTCAACTAGTTGGTTGGAAATACATGCATTTTGTTGAACATTCATTTCTTTGTTAAAAAATGATTTTTTTGTTTAAGATTGATCATTTCAGTAGAAAATTAATCGCTTTGATTAAAAATGATCTTTTTTAGTTAAAAGTTTAACTAATTTGTGAAAATTTCGTTTTTTTTTATTGAAAATTAATATTTTTTGATTCGACAATTGAACTTTTTGGTTGAAAATTCTTGTAATTGGTTGAAAATTCGACTTTTTGTAGAAAACTTATCTTCTAGTTTGAAAAATCATCTTTTTTGGTTAAACGTTCAACTAATTATTTTAAAGTTGAAGTTTTAATGCAAGCGCAGAATGTTCGCTTTTCGAAACATGTATATCGTGCGGGAAGTGACCAATTCCAAAATCTGAATATCTGTTTGTATTGCTTCTTAAATCATAAGTTCCCTGGCGAAAGTATCGGATAGGATTTCCTTCCGAACCAATCCGAATCATTCCGGAATCTGTATCCAAACCAATCAGAGTCAATTCGAACCAATCCGAAAAAAGTTCTATATTTCGTTTGACCCAAATCGTTTAAAAAGTAATCCGACTCAATCCGCTTTAATCCGAACTCCAAAACGAACCAATCCGAACCAAAGTTTTAATCCAAATGAATTCTGACCAATCCGAATTCAGATTGATATACACATAATTTTCAATCCGAATGAATCCGAGTTCGGATTGAATTTGATTCATTCGGATTGAAAATCGTTTTAAGTCAACCCGAGTTCGGATTCATTCGGATTGAAAATTTTCTTCGGACTTATTCGGATTGGTAGTTCGGATTAAACCGGATTGAGTCAGATTAATTTTTGACCGACTTGGATCGAACGAAATGTAGACATTTTTTTGGATTGGTTCGAATTAACTTGGATTGATTCGCATACAGATTCCGGAATGATTCAGATGACTTCGGATTGGTTCGGGATGAATTACTATCCGATACTTTCGCCAGGGTTCCCTAATTATGTTACAAAAAATATCGTGTGTAACAGGCGCTGAAAGAAGGCAATTGTAACTTTTGCGAAGTTTACAGTACTTGCCATCGGATCATTTTCATATAATTTCCGGCTCGTCTTCGGCTCGTTTACAGGTCGCCTTCGATTCACCTCTGGCTCGTTCAGCAAACTGTTAGGTGTTGAAAGAAAAATCCTAAAATAATTTTTGAAAAACTCAGAAAACTCAGGATACATTCAAAATTGAAAATTTTGGTCCTTTTTTTACCTTTCCTAACTTTGGTTATTTTAATGCTACTAAGGTTTTTTTTAAATCATTCGTAATAAGAGGCAATTTTGAGTAAATATTTTTTGCACAACAAAATTTCAAAAACTTCTTAGATTTTTTAAGAACAAATTTTTAAACTGAATTACTAAAAAAATCCACTTTTTATTTTCTACACTTTTTTTCTTGTAGATATCTCACAATACCCTCTGAAAGCCCTATGAATATCAAAATATGTTTTCTCTTAGTTTTTGAAAAATAAGTAAGAACGTTACGTCTTGAAATGTTGTGCTCAGAGCTCGAGTCTGAACTCTGAAGTTCGTGCATACGATTATAATATTCGTCTATTCTTCGTCTATTGTTTACTTGGTTTATTACATCGTGTGCATCGTTTCGGCGTATGTTTTTGATTATTTTTCGAAAACTGAGGGAGAACCCATGTTGATATTTACAGGGTTTGCAGAGGACATTGTTAGCTATCCATAAAAAAATTCAAGAAAATAAAAAGTGCATTTTTTAAGAAATTTGGTTCAAAAAATTGTTTTTGAAAAATCCAAGAGGTTTAAAAATAAATTTTTCAAACAATATTTTTTCAAAACTGCGTGTTTTCAGGAATAATTTTAAAAAATACATATAATTAAAATTACCAAAGTTATTGAAGATCAAAAAAGGACCAAAATGCTCAATTTGGAATATTTCCTAAGTTTTTTGAATTTTGCAAACATTATTTTATGGTTTTTGTTTTAACACCTAAGAGAACGGATACTAGATTTTTCATCAAAATTACTAACAATAGCTTAAATTCTTCAAATGATTTGAAATGGAATTGCTCACTTGTAGCACAATATAGGAGAATGTGTTAAAGCTTGGAACGGGTTTTCTTTTTAGACCATAACTTTTTGCCATGATAATTTTGTTGGGCTTTCACTACACCGCTTTGGATCTCTATTAAGCAGCTTGATTTTTGTGAACAAAATATAGATAATTACGATGCAAAACAAATTTTAAAGTCGAGTTTCTGAATGTCTTCCAATTTCGAATACAAATTTGTAGTGTAGGTTGGGACACCTCTTAAAACATGAAAAATAAGTGTAAAAAATAATTTTAAAACGCCACAGTGAACCTTTTAGCAAATATTTATTGTTTCGATTGGGGATTTGCATGAGAGGTTTCACTTCTTTGATGGCTTCAACTAAACCCTCGGAATCAGTGATCTCCCGTTCACTTTTTCGCTTGTAACGAGACAAGCTGAAATGTCGAGTGTAAAAAGTACATAACAACGACCAAAAGTGCGATTATTTTAATTATTAATACTCAGAAGTTGCTTCAAAGTCAGTAAAAAAGCGTATAGTGTCCCAACCTTTTGTATGGTATACTTGTGCACACCTATAAATTTCCCGGAATTTTTACATTGTTGGCAAAAAAAGGATCTGCACTATATTCAAAATCCTCTTCATACATAACAATTCATTTAATTCATAACAAATTGAACTGATGTACCTTGCAATTTCGATGAAAAGTATTCAATTAATGGGGTTTGAATAATGTCAATACGATCATTTCTCTACTCCTTGTAAACACACTGTTTGGTGCAGCTGCAACAAGCATGAACCATCTCCTCGAGTTAACACAGAAAGTTAGCTACTATTGATACTAATATTTAACAGTAATAACAGATAGCATCCATGCAAATAAATGGAGAAAACGTGCTGTCCCAACCTTTACAGTGTCCCAACCTGTACGACACTCCCCTACTATTATCTATATTCTGGACGGAGCTAGGGTTGGATTTAAGCATGAGCACTTATGGGCAACTGCCCAGGGTGCCAAATTTTTAGAAGGAATAGGGGGGGGGGCGGCAAATTGTGTGAAAAGTATAAGAAATTTCTTGAAAATTCACAATTCTGTTGCAAAAATGTCATTCTAATCTTAGAACAGCAAAAGCTAAATCAATTATGCATTTTTTTTATTCTAGACTGCTCACTTAATAGTAAAATTTCAAAGCGTGATCTTTTCAAAAAATGTTGTCAGTTAACTCAGTATCCCTTTACCTATACATTGCGCAGTAGAAATTCAAACTTTCGGCGCCCCTGGTAGCCATATCGTTTTGAATGATTATCCCATCTTGCGTGTTTCTCGTTACATACAATCGTCTTGTAGTGTCAGTTTGAGGAAAAACAGTGTTTTACACTTTGGAGGCTTTCGGCCTGAAAGTTATTGACTGCATAGGTCATTCTTATGATAACGGAATTAATTGTTCAGGTATGCACGAGGGTTTACAAGCGCGAATTCGCGAAATCAATGGTTTAGCTATATATGCTCCAGGTTCTGCTCACTCTTTGAATTTGGCAGGAGTTCACGGCGTCGACACATCGGTGGAAAATTTTAAGGTCCACTGAAGAAAACCAAATCAATCACATTAGCATCTTTGTCCACTACTAAATGGTCCGCTCGTGATGACGCTGCTGAGGTTTTGGATCAATATTTTTAGGATATAGTTAAGGTTTTGAAAACGATAGAAAAAACTGATACTGAAAATGCGATCACCAAACAGGAAGCTAAGGATATTCGTGAACAATTGAAAAAACTGAAGGTTGCTTTTATGCTGGTTTTGTGGTCTTTTTTGCTTTCAAGAATCAACCGTGTCAGTCAGAAATTGCAAAAAGTGGACATTAGCATTGCTGAGGTTATCGATCAGTACCATGGGCTCATAAAAATGGTTGCTTGCACTCGAAATGAAATCGACAGTTTTGAACAAAAAGCACTCCAAATATCCACAACTCAATTGTATGAGTCACATTTGTACCGGAAAAAAATTAGTAAACTACGTGTCGACGAAACAAGAGATAGTGAAGTTCAATTTTCGGGTCGGACGCGTTCCGAGTCAATACATTAAACGTCATTTTAGATAGGTTGTCAACTGAACTAGAAGAAAGATGTGCAAAATATCGAGATATTTACGAAAACTTTGCCACTTTCACTCAATTTGACAAGCTGGAATCAAATGAAATTCGTGATAAATCAAAGTTACTAAGAGAAATCTATCACTCAGACTTTGAATCTCCATTTGACGATGAGTTTGTTCACTTTTACGCATTTTGTTATGCCGAACACATTCAGCAAAAGTCTCCATTAGAGTTATTAAGATTTTTCCGTAGAAATGATTTGTCTTGTGTACTTCCGAATGTGGAAATGGCCTATAGAAAATCCATTACTTCTGCTGTGACGAACTGTAGCGCAGAAAGATCGTTTTCTTGTTTGAAAAGAATAAAAACTATTTACGTTCCACAATGACAGAAGATCGCCTTAACAGTTTAGCAATTGTGTGTACCGAATCTGAGTTACTCCGTCTTAAAAAACTAATAAAAAAGGTTGCTAGTTCCCAAGCATCGTATTTGTATGGTGTAAAAAATATTCTTGAAAAATACAAACAGTGAAGAAAAAACTTGTTGGGCTTGTTTTTTTTATAATCGTTTACCATATACTAATTAATTAACAGATTTTGATGCAAAAGGTAAACAACAAACGATTTTGTACGCCTTGGTTTTTGTCGAAAAAATTCGGGACCAAAATAAAAAAGATAGGGGGGGGGGGCAAGTTCACTACTGCTCAGGGGCGGCAAGAAGGGTAAATTCCGCCCTGGACGGAACTATCACCTTTCAAAGTCAAGGCTCATTTTTATTAGGTCATCCGGTTAGTGATCCGATACTACACGTCGCGTCGGTAGTATCGGACCAGTACGGAAGTGAGGATTTTTCGGTCAAGGATAGGAGTGGGCAAGTGCAGTTTGGTCCTATGTGACCTTCTTTGTCGATTCTCGATGGAATTGCACTCGCACTCGCATTTACGACCATGTGCGCCTTTCTTCCAAAGTAATCGCTTCCAGGTTTCCCACGATCTGCAAACAATGTGAACTCTTGGCAGAAACATCGAGGAGAATGAGGAAAAGGACGGTATAAAGTGGAAGAAGAGGAAAGGTAAACCGATTCTCCGAGAAAGATTCGCAATGTGAGTACGCGACATTTGTTGTTCAGAATATGCAGGGCCGTTCCTATACAGGGTGCAATGTGTGCGTTGCACACGAGCGGCCAGGTAAAGGTCTTGTTAGGTGGCGGCCTCCCCCCCCCACAATAGTTAAGCTGATTCAGGATTCACGTAAGTAGCATTTTGGACGGAGTGAAGGTAGAGTAGACGCAAATTTGATAACTTTATTGCCCTACTATTGCATTCATATACAGCTTTCCAGCGTGAGCAAAGCCAGAAGGTGCTTAGTGCTTACCTGTCCCTACCTAATTCCTAATCATACTTGAAGCAGTTATGGCCAGATTTGTCCGAAAATCTCAAATGAAACTGAAGCAAGTTCGTTTTCAGTATACAGATATTCGGCATAGTGTAAAGATAGTGCAAGTTCGAATGCAATATAGATATTGGGATCTGAAATACAACGATACGCCAACTGGTGGCCAAATGTAGTACTAAAATAACGGCGTCGTATTCTTCATATTACAGGTTTTACTACATGATCCATTTGAATTTTATAATAAAAATCATTATTACATCAATATTTCGTTGAGTTTAAAGCAATATAACCAACAAGAAATTTAAGTAGCACCAGAAGACAAGTTTGGATTCGTGTATTTGAGCCTCATAAAGTTGAAAAAAGAGTTTTTTTCTTCTTGTCTACATTTTAGGCATATCATCATATCAGTTTCAGGAGAAAAAAAAAATTTCTTAAAATTCCTGGGAAAATTTAGAAGATTATAAGGCAATTTTTTTACATTTTGAATGATTTTTCAAAATTTAAGATGAATTCGTGTCAGTTAAAAATATTTTTAGGAATTTAAGACGTTTTGCATAGATTAGAAATATTTAAAAAATTGGAAGTAGTTCCGAAAAATTATCAAATATTTCGTGATTTCTTTCAATCTTCTAAAAGTCCTAAACATCTTTTAAAAAGACTCGAATTTTTCCTAAAATTTGGTAAAATCGTATAAAATAAAAAAAATCTCTTTAAAATCTTCTAGATTCTTTTTTGACACATCCGAAATATTCCAATTTTCTTTTTAATTTCCTGAAGAATCTTATAAAAATTATATTTATATAACTTTAAAAATTTAGATTAAAGAATCCAATTTTCAACAAAATAGGTAAATTTACAATCGCAGAGATGATTTTTCCATTAAAATGATGAATCTTTAAAAAATGAATTTTTAACTAAGGAGTTTAATTTTCAATCAAGTATTTAAATTTTCAACCAAAATCGTTCATTTTCTACTAAAAAAAGACGAATTTTCAACAAAATACATGAATTTTTAACCAAATACTTTAATTTTCAAATGAAAAAGATAAATTTTCGACCAAATAGTTGAATTTCAAATTAAGAAGGATCAAGTTTCAACCAGAAATGGAAAAGTAAAATTTCTAGTTTAAAAAAATAAATTAATTTCTTTCATTTAAAAAAAATTGAATTATATCAATCCACAATGTCGAATTTCCGGTCCAAATAGACAAATGTTCAACAAAATAGTTGAATTTTCTACCTGCAAAAATGAATTTTCAACCAAATATTCGAATTTTGAAACAAAAAAATCAAACATTAACCATAAACAGTTGAATTTTCAACAAATACATGAATTCTCAGCGCAAAATTAAATAGTTAATATTTCAGCCAAACAAAACAAATTTTCAAACAAATAGTCAAATTTTCAACCAGAGTTCCATTTTCAAAAAAATATGTGAGCTTTTAACCAAATAGTTAAATTTTCAGTCTACAAAGATGAATTCTCAATCAAAATTTGTAAATGTTTATAACCTTGATTTAGGATGATGGAAAGCATATATCCTTAACTTTTACAACAAAGCAAGCATCTAAGTTTATATATAGTTTTCTCTAACAGTCTTCCGATTTTTTTCCAGGTCCTGTATTTAGTATGTATATGTGACCGTCCGCGAAGAAAGGGACCTAATGCGACAAAGCTGAATTTTACTGTACGGGCGATCGTAGCAGAGTCCGCAAGCCAGTATTTGAGTAGTGGGGATGCGTCTGCGAAAAGCACCCCCTCCAGTTACCACTACACTTTTAGGCACGAGCCAGTGGAGCTCACGGACAAGTCGCGTATAGCTGTAGTGGTAAGTGGTGGGGCTGGCTCTCGTAGGCCTCTCGTTCGGTCTCTGCGTACGCTTATCATGCCTATGTTTGTAGCTTAATAACAAGAAAAGTAATTACCTTAAAAAATGTATGATTATTGGGAATGGAAGGGTAACTCAGAAACTCTCGATTGGCGTAAGAAAATGAAAATCGATTTTTTCCGCATTAGGTCCCTTTCTTCGCGAACGATCACATATTATGCCGAACCGTGAATTAATTTCAAGAGGATGTTTTAGGTGTTGACCAGGGTATTGTTATTACTTCATCATCAACATTTATATTAGCTGAAGCTGCTGATATAAGTGATCCCATTTGTATGCCGTTTTGTGGATAGACTTTACCATTGCAAAAAAATGCATTAATTATTTAAAAACTATATCCCTTTTTCGTGAAAAAATGTCCCTATTTCCCCTTTTTGTGGTGTGATCCCTGTATCAATGATAAAATCTGCAGATTTTTATATCTGTATGGAGCAGGTGCATGGAGAAAATAAGAACAACGATGTAGCTAACCGCATCGTTGGGAGTAGCTCCCCCAACGATAATCTCACATTCTCTTTCCGGTTTCGCGTCCCTCTAGGTGGGACATTTTTCTCCCATCCGGAGCCAATGTCCCACCTGGTGATTCCACCGGCTCGATACTACTAGACCCCCGCCGTGCGAATACGAATCGTCGGTTTAGTTTAAAGCCCCTAGACTCTGCTGAAAAACAAGCAAAAAAGAAGCTAATGGGATTGTTCGGCAATTTCAAGAACATCGCTCTCAAGCTTAGGAAGAAGAATATAAAGAAAAATTGCAAACGAATCTACCTTATAGCCAGAAAAACCAATCTAAAATTGTAGAATCACTCAATGTACGAATATAAAGGCCATTTTTATTTTTTCCCCACTAAACTGATGTAGTTTCTGGACAAATAGATATAAAAGAATTTCATTTCATTTTTTTACTGATAGGATGATTCTCCATCTTTCAAAACCCACCAAGAAAACGGAAATAAATCAAAAATAATCCTTAGGCTTAGGGCCAAAAACGAAAGAGGCACTGTGAATATCTTAGACGAATCTATCTTAGAAAAGTTTACAAACAAAATATTTAGGACGGTTTTTGATAAAAATAGGAAATTCAACATTTTGAAGACAAAAAAGTCGATATTTTGACAAAAACTAGATTGATTACGATAAAATAGGGCTAATAACGACTAGTTTTTTTTCTTCGAATTTTACAATAAAGTATAAGCAGGATTACATTTTCATTCATAAAAAAAAAACTATTTAGGTATCATTCCTTGAAGTGTGAGCCACTTTACCACACAATGTGTGTCTAAGTCGGCCAATAATAAACCCAAGTAAAAAAGTGCTTGGAAGAAAAACTTTACACAAAAAGTAATTATTCATAAGTTTTGAAATAATTTTAAAGCAAATAAAGCTGGACTATAAGCTTAAAAAATTAAGATTTGTGAAAAATAACAAAATTGCCAACATTCAAAATTGTTATTCAGAAAAAGAGATAATTATTCATAAAAAATAAAGCTGCTTAGCCCTGTTTTACGATATGTGAAAAAAACATGAACACTTTTATATCAGACTTTAAAAGGTATTTTTTCCAACAGTTTCTAAAAGTAACATTTGTGTTCGAGAAAAATTTGTTATTCGTTATTTCGCCTTAAGGTCTAAGGAGTGGTTTATCCATAACCGAATATTTTTGTTGAACTTTTATCAATTTTCTTGCCAAATTTTGAAAGAGCATATGAATTTTTTTATTCACTGAAAAATGAGAAAAGCATTTTATGCTGTATTTATTTATTGAGAAAAAATAGGAATTTAATTGAAAAAGTGTACCATTCTTGTGTTCGAAATTGATGAATTGAAAAAAGCTAATTTTCAAACAAAAGTTTATTTTCAACCAAAACAGATGAAATATTCTAAACATTTGTCATCCTAGGTCGAAAAAGAACAACTTTTTGGCTGTAAAACGTGATTCTTGTAGTTATGTTTTTTTTTTTAAATTCTTGCAGGAAATTAAAGATACAATAAAATACAATATAAAAAAGAGGTACAAAATTCATCCGAAATATAGACCAAAGTTGTACTTTCCTGCAATTTTTGTTGTAATTCATTGTACTTATTTGTATGTTTCTGTAAAAATGGATTTAGTTTTTTGTACTTTTTTCTAAAAATGTTTTCCTCTGCTTTAAAATTACGCTTCATAGATAGTGGATATGTAGTTAATAGTTTTATGTAAAAAAATGTTGCATAACTAAAATTTCTGCTTTATCTATGATTTATTATAATAACAAACGTTCTTGGCAAACATTTACACGTCGTAAACATTTGTAATTTTCCACATAATTTACGTAAAATTAAGTTTTTTCAATTACGTGCAACGTCCAAATTAAAAATATATAAATTACTCTATAGTTTTCTGTAACGCGTTGTAGATTTTTACAACAAAGTTATACAAAAGTTTACAACACAATTGAATTGTCAACCCAAAAATATGATTTTTCAACAAAAATGGTCATCTTCAAAAAAACTCAAAAAAATATAAAACATTCAAATGTTTGAAAAATTAATCTTACAAGTATAAGTAATCACATCGCAATCTGAAAGACCTGGGTTCAGATCCCAGCGGAGGTTGAGAGCAATTTTTTCACAATTTAGAAATGAAAATCAATATTAAAAAAAATATATTGATTTTAGACCAGTAGACAAAAAACAATTAAAATTAAATTATTCAACCAAAATAGTTGAAATCTCAAGCCAAAAACTTGACTTTTCTAAAAAACTCTAAAGTATAAATTTTCAACAAAAAAGGTTATTATCAATCAAAATAGTTGAACGTTCAAGAGAAAAAGTCGACTTTTTTACAAAACAGTTGAATGCTTAAGCCGAAAATATCAATTTTAACAAAAAATTATTTTTAACCAAATATTTGAACGTTTAACCCTCAAAAAAATTCTACAGGACAACTAAATTGTCAGCCCGAAAATATGCATTTTCAACAAAAAAAGGTAATTTTCAACCGAAATAGTTGAACGTTTAAGTCAAAAATTCGATTTTTCTACAAAGCAGTTACATTATTAACCCGAAAATATGAATCTTCAACAGGAAGTTCACTTTCAACCAAATATTTAAACATTTAATTTTGAAAAATGTCTACAAAACAATTGAATTGTCAAAGCGAAACTGAATTTTCCACAAAAAAGGTAATTTCCAATCAAAATAATTGTTCATGAAAAAAAGCAGATTTTTCTACAAAAAAGTTGAATTTTGAACCCGAAAACATAAATTTAAAAAGAATTCATTTTTAACCAAATATTTGAACGTTTAACCCTCAAACAAATTTCTACAAACAAACTGAATTATCAACCCGAAAATATGAATTTTCAACAAAAAGGTTTATTTTTAACCAAATATTTGAACCCCCCTCCCAAATATTCTACAAAACAATATAATTGTCATCGTGAAAATATGAATTTTCAACAAAAAAGGTTATTTTCAACCAAAATTGTGGAACGTCTAAGAGAAAAAGTCGACTTCTCTACAAACCAGTTGAATTTTCAACCCGAAAACATGAATTTATCACACACAAAATTCATTTTCAAACAAATATTTGAAGCTGAATCGCAAAAAAATTGCTATGAAACAACTGAATTGTCAACGCAAAAATAGGAATTTTCAACAAAAAAAGGTCATTTTCAACCAAAATAGTTTAATGTTCAAGCCAACAAGTCGATTCTTTTTATAAAAAAGTGGAATTTTTAATCCGAAAATGTCAAATTTAACAAAAAATCATTTTTAGCCAAATATCTGAACCCCAAAAAAATTAAAAAGACGACTGAATTGTAATATTAATTTTCAACATAAAAGGTAATTTTCAACCAAAATAGTGGAACGTCTAAGAGAAAAATTCAACTTTTCTATAAAAGAGTTGAACTTTCAAGCCTAAAACATGGATTTCCCACACAAAAAAATTCATTTTCAAACAAATATTTGAAGCTTAACCCCCAAAAAATTGCTATGAAACAACTGAATTGTCAACGCAAAAATTGGAATTTTCAACAAAAAAGGTCATTTTCAACCAAAATAGTTTAATGTTCAAGCCAACAAGTCGATTTTTCTATAAAACAGTTGAATTTTTAATCCGAAAACAAGAATTTTCCACACAAAAGATTCATTTTCAAACAAATATTTGAAGCTTGACCCAAAAAAATTGCTATAAAACAACTGAATTGTCAATCCAAAAACAAGAATTTTCAACAAAAAAGTTGAATTTGTATCCGAAAATTTGAATTTTCAACAAAAAGGTTTATTTTTAAACAAATATTTGAACGCCCCCCTCTCCAATATTCTACAAAACAGGCAATTTTCAACCACAATAGTTAAACGTACAAGCCAAAAAGTCAATTTTTCTACAAAACAGTTGAATTTTTAACCCGAAAACATAAATTTTCCACACAAAAAATTCATTTTTAACCAAATAGTTGAACGTTTAACTCTCCAAACAAAGTTGAATTAAAAAAAAAAGTTATTTTTCAACCAAGAAAGATGAATTTTCAACCAAAAAGATGAAAGTTTTACCAAAAAAGATGAATTTTCAATAAAAAAAAAGACAAATGTTCTATCCAAAAAGACGAACGTTCAACAAAATAGTTCAATTTTCGACGAAAAAGATGCTTTTTCAACAAATTACTTGTTTTCCCAAAAAAATAATCAAATGTTTAACAAAACAGTAGAATTTTTGACGAAAAGAGATGAATGCCATAACCAAACATATAATAGTAGATTTTTCAACTAAACAGAATTACCATCAAACCAAAAGTAGTAGGATATTATCAGATTCTATTAATTTAGTTCGCATTTAAACAAAAAAACAAGAAAAAGGGAAAGTCTCTTGAAAACAGGGGAAAAAGAAGAATTTTTTCTTTTAATTATAATATTGTTTGCGTTGGAAGATGAAGAATAATCAGTAAGAAAATCCTGACTGAATAAATGGCAAGTTAGGAGTTAAGAAGAAGTTAGCTAGCGAGTTAACTTGGATAACAACACGGCTCATCCGCATCAGATGTCCCTGAAACTTTCCTCCTTCGTCGAAATTTGACGTCAATGGATTAAAGCCTGTCCACTTACACAAGTAAAGAGTCATCGCAGAATGGAAGAAATATTTCTATGAGGAAGAGTGGACATCACCAGGTTACGGCGAGGCGACATACGACGTCAGCAATCCAATGACATGCGAAGCATACTCGTTAAGTTAGCACACTAGACCAGCTCCTGTCCTTAATTACGTTTGCAAGAACGCATTTTATTTCTACCAGAAGTTAGTCACGAGCTGATGATGGGTGCGAATTTCCAGATTTTCGACTGAATAAATAAAGCTCGATTAAAGCGAGCGACAGACAAATGATACGACGACGAATTAGACTTTGGAGGCTGTTGGAATTGGAGAATTAACGCTTGGTCTGTAAACGCCAATTAGAGAATAAAGACGGTCGTTCAATCGAACATAATCCTCTTTTTTATAATCCGGTGCAGTAATGAGTTGCCTCGCGCTCGCGAGAGAACAAAACAAAAGAGCAAAAAAGGGATGCTGTGCTGCTCTGTATGGTAATTTACATTACAGTGAGCTAACGAAGGTTGATGGTCTCTCTGCTACACATGACTAATGCTACGGTCATTTTAATTACATACGGTCAATGAGAAAATCATCGAGAGCTTCATGATTCTATGGAAATTCAGCTGATAAGAGACATTTTTTAACTTGGGTTCATCAATATTTTTGAGATATTAGGCGTACAAATTTTTTCTTGTTAAACTGAAACATCCAAGATGTTAAAGTTGTTGTCCGAGTGTAGGAAAACGCCATACCTCTATCGGCCACTTGATGAAGCTTACAGTCAATTTTGTGTAAAATGCTGTCGATATCTGTTGTTCACATCATGAAGCTTATGGTCAATGTTGCGTGCCGTATTTCAACTTGTGGAACAACTATTATTAATATGTTGGTCACTACATAGTAATAATAATCTTAGTTGAATGACATCTGGATATTCAGCTGATAAGATGCATTTTTTAACTTGGGTTCATCAATATTTTTGAGATATTAGGCGTACAAATATTTTTATATGAAACTAAAACTTCCGAGATGTTAGATTGGAACATCTAATATGTTCAAGTTGTTGTCCGAGTGCAGGAAAACGCCATACTTCTATCGGTCCCTTGACGAACCTTATAGTCAATTTCGTATAACATTCTGTCGACATCTGATGTTCACTTCATGAAACTTATATCAATTTTTCGTACCGTATGTAAACTTGTGGAACAATTATGATTATTAATATTTTGGTCACTGGATAGTAATAATGATGGTTGAATGAAATTTTTCTGGTTTTTCGAAAAATATCGTTTTTAGTTGGCATTAGGATCAATAATAATGATTTTTGTTCTGCAATTAACTTGAATACTTTTTTTTTGTTAATAAAAATTACATTTTTTATGTTTTGTCCCGGAATGACTCACCAGACTCTTCAGTAAGACAATGTGAATTAGTCCTAACCTAGACATGACATTTTAAAATTAAATTGACCTAACTTCCATTATAATGTATATTTTCAAAAAACAATTTTTTCAATTTTTGTTTGAAAATATGTTAAATTTTGCAGTTAATATTATAAGACATTTCGGCTCCGGATAGAATCTAAAACTTAATTTAATTGACATAAATTCTAATATTATTTTTAATTTAGCAAACATTAATATTATATAAGTACAAAAATATAGAAGAAATTAGGTGTTCTGGCCACGGATAGGGGTCAAAACTTAAATTAATTAATCAAAATTGTTTAATTGATAAATTTTTTTTTTTAATGATCAGAGTAAATTGTTTGGATATAGAAAACTGATTCATAAAAGTGTTGCTTCCAGGGGAAATATGGCGGTTTACACCAAAATAGGGAAATAAATTCTTTCAAATAAAATTAATGTATAGGTATAACAATATTGAATTCAATATGAAAAGCTTAAGATTTCAAGTAGAAATATATTGCATTTGCAAAAAAATATTTCAATTTACAACCAAAAAAGATTCATTTTCTACCAAAAAGGTGAATTTTCAAACAAAAGAAAGGACTTTTTTCCAATATAGGTGAATTGTCAACTTTAAAAGATGAATTTATAACCAATTGGTTGAATTCTTAAACAAAAAAGATTAAACTTCAACGAAAAACAGTTGTATTTTGAACCAAATAGTTGAATTTTCAAGCCAAAAAGACGAATTTTCTATCCAAAAAGACGAATGTTCAACAAAACAGTGAAATTTTCCACCAAAAAGATTAATATTTAAGAAAATAATTACGTTTTTAACAGAGTAGTTAAATTTTTAACTACAAATGTAATAGTTGATATTTCAACAACAAAAAAAGAATTTAATTAAAAATAAAAAACAGTTGACTTCAACCAGAAAGGCGAATTCTCTTCAGAACAGTTGAATTTTCTACTTAGAAATATTAATTTTTAAGCAAAAAGATCGATTTCAACAAAATAGATAAATTTTCTACCAAAATAATAGAATTTTCAATAAAAAAAAAACGAATTTTTAACATAACAGTTGAATTTTCAACCAAGAAGATTAATTTTATACCAAACAGGTGAATTTACAACAAAATATATAAATTTTCAACCGAATATGATTATCAATTAAAAACTATTATTTTTCAACCAAATATGTAGTGAATTTTCCGAAAAAATATTAATTTTTAAACAAACAAAGAAAAACGATTTTTCAACTAAAATGATGAATCTTCAGCCAATAAAATGAATGTTCAACATTAGTACTTCAACTTTCAACCGAATTTTTTAAACAAATATTTAGAGGTTTGTTTTAGGTAAAATTTTGAACAAAGTAGAATGTTTCCAATAGACTGAAAAGGAATTAAACTTGTATAATTTCTAAATAAAAACGTTTAAAACTAACAATTTGATATCGAAAATGTTTGAAATTGAATTTTTTTAATCCGAAGCTCTCAAAAAAATGAAAATGCAGAGAGGAATTAGAAATTTTTAAAAATTTGCAAAAAAATCGAAAAATCTCATTCTTTAAAAATCCGACCATTGAATTTTTTTCTTTAATTTCATATGCTAGCATCAGAAATTAGCTACACGGCTAGCGCTAGTGTTTCTAAAAATCACTGCTGCCTTAGGAACGTGATTAATCGTTCAAAAAAGAAGCGGGATATTAAAAAAAAAAAAAAAAAAAAAAACGATTGGAGAGCTTTTGAAATTTCGCATCGAATGATCCCTAATAGATATTTTTTAAACAGAATATATCACGTGCGAAGTTTTAACAAAATTCCAGAATTTCTTAAATTTTGTACCTCGACTTCAGCTCATGGCATCACCTAGGAAAGTTGTAGCAAAAAGCTGAAATTAATACCACACAGTCTTTAAAGTTATGCCTTTAATTTAAGTTTATAAAACTTAAAAAATCTTAATGGGTTCCCGAGATATGACTAAAAATGTCCAAGCGTGTCTGCGTTAAGTTGTGGTCGGCGAAATTTTGAATCTCAAGTTCAACTCGTGATGTGACTTAGGAAACTTATGGAAAATAACTGAAATTTACAGGGTGTAATCTTTGAAATCGTATCTTTCATTGAAGTCAATAAAACTTCAAAAATCTTGACGGGTTCCTAAGATATAACCAAAAGATTTTAAGCGTGTCAGCGTCGAGTTTCAGTTTTCCGATCACCCCCCTCGCGACCGACAACAGTGATCGCCGACTAAAACTCGACGCAGACACGCTTGGACATTTTTAGTCATATCTCGGGAACCCAAGCAGATTTTTTAAGTTTTCTTTGCTTAAATTAAAAACAAGACTTCAAAGACTGTGTGGTATAAATTTGAGATTTTTACTACAACTTTCCCAGGTGATATCATGAGTTGAAGTCAAGGTACAAAATTCGAAAAATTCTTATATCGGTAGTACGAAAGGTAAAAAAAATCCTTGAAAAAATACGAAAAACGGTATCAACCTCATGATATTTTCATTACCTCAGCTCTTAATTCTTTAATTACTTGCGCTTTAATTCCGAGCATAATTCTTAATATTTTTATAGCTTAAGGCTTAGTGTGTTTACATTCTAAGAGATTTTATAACTTCATTACTCAAGACTTTAAAGAAGAATAACCCGAAGTTGTGAAGTTGAATTAGCAGACAGCCAGTTAGATCATTCGCTCGTGCCAGGATAAACCATGGAACTGGAGGTTTGTGGACCAAAGAAATTAGAATCAAGAACTTTTATTTGTTGATTTGCGAGGGGAAAAAATTGTTTTAGACTAATTCAACTAGTTAGAGTCTTATAGCATTCATCGGCACAACATCTATTATTGTAACCACGTGTTTCACGCGAGTCGATCGCACATGTGTGTGAGAAAAGTACACAAACTCAGTTCGTCACAACATGTCAGTTGCAAAGACTTGATACTTGTCAATATAAGGATATTTGCAAACATTGCTTCTTGCCAGATGTTTGAAATATCAGCGATCTAAATGAATAATCAATCATAGGAATTTTTATCAATTAGCAAATCATGAAATAGCTATAGAATTGTTTCGCAAGATTTCAAATTTGGATTTTTGGCAATTTCAGAAATCGCAAACAATACCCATGAAGAGTTTTAAAGTTTTTTCTTATTTAAATTTTTTTTTAATACATTTTTGGGGTTGCTAGAGTCTTCTCAATTTTTGCCAGATTTTAAGATGCTATCCTGGAAAAGATAATCATGCTATAATATACCCCTTTTTTTAACTTTTATTTTTCGCGTCCATAAAAATAAAAACAATTTTTGTTTGGCATTTGAGGACTTTCTTGGGATCAAAATGAACTCACGAAAAATTCAAGATATATAGGGGATAAAAACTGGAAACACTAGAAATTTTTGAAGTACAGTCGAACCTGGATTTAGTGCCGGTTTTGGGGCTGACCTTGACGCTAAATCCAGAGACTCGGAACTATTTTGTCTCTCTCTCCTGTTTCTCTGTTTTGTCAAGCCTGAGTGCATACCGCAAATCCCCCCGCAAACGCCTCTCACGTAACCCCACGGCGCGGTGTCAATTCTCGGAAGGGCAAAATCCAGGGGAGCTAAATCCGGGTTTCACTGTATTGAAATCTATGAATAATGGAATTATTTATTCCTGTCTTTTTTAAAACAGTTTCCTGAGGTTTTAGTACGTAATATATAACTTAATTTTAACATTAGGAAAGTAAAATATTTCCGTGAACCTGATTTTAAAAATATTGAAAATCGAATTTCCCTTGCTGAGCCTTATTAGGAGCGAAAACAGTTTTGATCCCCTTTATGTCTTGAATTTTTTGTGAGTTCATTTTGATCCCAAGAAAGTCCTCAAATGCCAAACAAAATTTTTTTATGTTTTTATGGGCGCGAAAAATAAATGTTAAAAATAAGGGTATATTCAAATATGATTACCTCTTGCAAAATAGTATCTTAAAATCTGGAAAAAATTGAGAAGACTGGGCAAGCCCAAAAATGTAGAAAAAAAAACATTTTAGTTAAAAAAAAAACTTTAAAACTCTTCATAGCATAATTTTTTTAAATATATTTTGCTCGCGCGCATTACCCTAGTCTACATATTACATTTCTCTGATAAAAAATAAAATTTAAATCCGTGTCGATACCTTAAAGACCAATATTATCGATACGAAAAAATTTAGTAGTTGCATTCTTAACCAAATATAGGATGGCCGTTTTAATCACAGAAAAAAATTCAAAGTCATTTCCCGGGTTTTTCCCGGTTCGCTACCATTTTTCACTGTCAATGAAGTAAAAAATTCGAACTCTAAAGCTAAAAATTTGTCCACTTCAAGTAATAAAAACTGAGCTGCAAATCATTTTAAGCAATTTTCGGCTAGAAATATTAAAAATTGAAAGATTAGAATTTTGTTATAAACTGAACACTTCTTAAACCAGAAGTTAAATTATTTTAATTTCAAATAGTTTAAAAATCCTTAAAAAGCTTCAAAATTTTATTTCAAAATTTTGAAACATAACATGTTGTTTTACATTTTTCAAATTTTAAATTATTTTGGAAATTTTTTCAGACCTAACTATCTTTAAAAAAAATTCGATTTCTTCCTAAATTTTTTTTCAAATCCTGAAAAATAAAAAATATTTCCTTAAAATCTTTCAGATTTATTTTTGACAATTTTAGAAATCTTTTTAAATATTCTTTCGAAGCCTTTCATAATTCTCAAAAATCTTCTAAATTTTTGGTTCGAAACCTTCCAAATATCTTTTCAACTTACTAGAATTTTTTCTAGGAATAATAATAGGTATTCAATATTTATTATACATCAAAATTCAACAATTTTAGTTGCAAATTAATTTTTTTAAATAGAACAATTAAAATTGTAACGTTCAAAGTTTGGTATTTTTGTTTATCTTTGAATATTTGATTTATAATTACTGATTTTAAATGAGCAGTCAAAAATTTCTAAATATTGAGCAATTGTTCTTTTTCTTAATTAAAAAATTTTAAATTTTAAAGTTTCTAATTTTAGATCAAATTTGATAAGTCTTCAAGAATGAATATATTGTTTTAAAGTTATTTAAATTTTTTTAATAGTTTATAAAGTTTCAATCGTGCCTTTACATTTGTTTAACTACTAAGACTTTCCAATTGAACAAAATACAAAATATTTTATTTTTATTAATTTTATTTTTATTATTAATTTATATTAAGTTTTCAAGCTAAAGAGTCGAATGTTTTAGAAAACAGTTGACTTTAGAAACCAAAAGCGGAATTTTCAGTTTAAAAAACTAATTTTCAACAACAACAAAATTAATATTAATCTAATTGAATCAAACTAAAAAAGACAAATTGTCTACAAACAAGATTAATTTTCTATCCGAATGGACGAATATAAAAAAATTAATATTCAAACAGTTTAATTCAAATAAAAAACACGACCAAATAGTTGAACATTCAACTAAAATGATTAATCCTCAACCAGAAAAAATGAATTTTAAAGCATCTCGTAAATTGGTCACGAGTTATCCTATACTCAATAGAAACGGAGAAAATTATAAAAATTAAGAAAAAAAGTTGATTGTTAAAGATCGATCAGAAAATGACTTTTAATTTACCGGATTCTAGGCTTGGATATTAGCGGGTTCATTTGAAATAAAAAACAGTTTATTCAATAAAAAAAAAAGGAATTTCAACAAAATAGTTGAATCCTCAACCAAAACAAATTAATTTTCAAACAAGCACTTGCACTTTTAACCAAAAAGGATGAATTTTCATCCATAATAACTTTCTTACAAAAAACACGAATTTCCAAAAAAAAAAGTTGAATTTTAAACCAAACAAATGAATTTTTAATTAAACTGATGAATCTTCAAAACGAATAAAAATGAATTTTCAAGAAAAAAGTTCAACATTCAACCAAAAACTTGAATTTTCGACCAACAAAGACATCTTTAACAAAATAGTTAAATTTTTTTAACAAATAGCTGAATTTTTAGCCTACAAAGATGAATTTCCAACCAAGAAGATAATTTTTCCACCCGAGTAAGCCAATTTTGAACAAAATAGTTCAGTTGTCAAGCTAAAAAGTCGAATTTTTCAGAAAACAGTTGACTTTAAAAATCGAGAAAAAAGAATTTTAAACAAGAAAGTCAATTTTAAATCAAGAAAAATGAATTTTCAACTAAAAATGGAATCGTTAAATCTTCGTTTTGAAAAAATAATTTGCAAAAAAATTAATTTTCAACCACTTGAATTTAACTCAAAAAGGCAAATTCTCAACAAAATAGTTGAATCCTCAACCAAAGTGATGAATTTTCAATCAAAACTGGAATAGCTACAATTTCAGATAACAAGATAATTTAAAAAAAAAATGAATTTGCAATAAAATAGTTAAATTTTCAAAAAAATAGTTTAATTTTCAAACAAAAATATGAATTTTGAACAAAAATGTTAATTTTCAACTAAATAGTTTAATTTTATACCAAATTGTTGAATTTTCAAGCCAAAAAGACGATTTTTCTACAAAACAGCTGAATTATTAACCCAAAAATTTTCAAATTTTCAATAAAAAAGTGAATTTACTCCCAAATAGTTGAATTTTCAACTCTAATGATAAATCTTCAAACAAACAACAAATTGTTTACAAAGTAATTCAACTTTAAACCATGTAGTTCATTTTCCAGTAAAAAATGAATTCTTAGTGATACATGTAATTAATTTAATTTTAAATCAAAAACAGTTCATTGAGTAAAAAAAACACGATTTTTCAACCAGAGTTCAATTTTTAACCAAAAAGTTTATTTTTTAACCAAGAAGATTATATTTTTACAGAAAAAGACGAATTTTCAACAAAATAGTTAAATTTTCAAGTAAACAGTTGAATTTCGAACCAAAAAAAAGATAAATATTCTGCCAAAAATAAAACGGAATTTCGACAAAATAGTTCAATTTAAAACCAGAGATGAATCGTCAGAAAAAAAATTGACAAAGTTTCAGCTTTAAACAAATTAATAGAATTTTTAAACACAAGAAATGACTTTTTAAGAACATAATTGCATTTTTAACCAATAGCAGAATTTTTTACCAAGCGAGATGAATTTCGATCGAAAAATATAATCCAAGACTTTTCAACCAAAAAATTAACTTTTGACCAAGAATAGTTAGATTTTCTTATTAGGTTCAATTAATTCAGTTCAAATATAAGCGAAAAAAAAAACAAAAAAAAAGGGAAAGTTTTTCGAAAATAGGAAAAAAAAAGGAGGTTTTGAACAATTTTAGGCTATGTTCGAATTTTTCACCGGAAATGTGTATAGATTTAAAAAAAGATTACAATTTTGGAACAATGTTAGGTTATTTTAACAATTTTCACCGGAAATCGGTTATCTTTAACAAAAAGCTCTAGGTTTAAAAGAGGATTTACAGCCTTAAAATTTTTTTTTGTTTGGTCATGTGTCTGAAATCGCTATTGTTAATAACAAAATCATTAGAGTTGGAAGAATATTTATAATATTTGAACTGTATATCACAATTATATATATATATATATATAAATTTTCATAAATTATAAAAAATATTGTTCTTGCTTTTCTATTATTTTAGATATTATGAAATACAAAAATTTTGTAATTATATTATTTTATATATAAAAAAAGGAAAATTTAAAAACTACGTGAAAAAAAATAGTCTTTTTTGTAATTTAATAAAATTGATTAATTTCTGTTCATTACGCAGATATTTTCACATAAAAAATCCCCTATTTTCCCTAGAAACTTATGAAATTAACCCAATCGGATATATTTGTTCAAAACTTTCTTCAATAAAATCAATACTTTTTAAATATAATTTTGAAAATGCTGACTGATAAAATACAACAAGAATAAATTCTCAAAATTGAGATTGAGGGGCAAAAGAGAGGAATGAACCCCTAAAAATTTGACGAAGAGCAAGAAGATTTGCAGATTTTTAAACTTTAAAAGAAGTCTACAAAGGAGGTAAAGTTTTCGAGGTCAGTGAAAAGTGTATGGCACTTCTACTTTTTCCCTCGGTCAATGTTACGTCTGCCATTCTCTTTCCTCAGATAGTGCATTCCAAGCCATTTATCTCACATTTACTCTGAGATCGTCTAGTCAAGCGACCCCGTGGCGAACATTCAGACTTCAATTCAGATTCCCATTTTTTCCTCTTTTTCAAAAAGTTCCACCTTTCCTCCTTTTTTCGAGAAATTTACCATCTTTTCCCTATTTTCAAGACATTTCCTCTATTTAATTAAATTTTATTCAAAAAAAAGATCTTCTCCTTTCACTCCGCTGGGATTCGAACACAAGGTCTACTGATTTCCGGTCAGGTGCTCTAACCACTAAGCTACTGGAGATATCACATTGCATATTGTAGATTTCCATGTTATGTGTGGATTTCTCTTCTCGATCCGTCACCTTCTCCGATGATAATACAGATTTGTAATAAAAATTGATATATAGCATCTTGATAAATAAAGCGTTCTTCAGAAAAAAGAATTCTTCCTCTGGTCTCTCCAGTAGCATAGCGGTTAGAGCACCTGACCGGAAATCAGTTGACCTGGTGTTCGAATCCCAGCGGAGTGGAAGGAGAAGATCTTTTTTCTGAATAAAATTCAATTAAAACATCTTAATTTTTTTGTTTAGAGACAACAGATAATATGTGTAAGATGTTCAATTTTAACGTTCTCTCTCAATCTCCTTTTATTGTGGACGGAAAATGCCAAAAAAATCCCAAATAGCAGTTTTCTATCAAACTCATACTAAAGACGGTATTTTTCGGATTTTTTTCAACACGAATTATTGTTATTCAATAAGCGACGAGTTTCTTAGTATTTTTTCAATAATTTCGAATTGTTCAAACAATTATTATTTGTTTAAACCATTTTTTCCACATGTACATACATCGTGAAAAGTTTCTATCTTTCGGGATAAATGATATAAGGTTGATGACGATTTATGGTGAAAAACATGGTTTAAACAAATGAAAATTGTTTTAAAAGTTACTAAATATCCTTTAATAAAAAACGTTTTAATATCTGTTAATTTTGTCAATAATTCCAGAAAATAATAACTTTTTACAATTTTAAGGAGGAAAAATCGTTTAAACAAATGAAAATTGTTAAAATATTCACCTAATATGTTAAACAAGAAGTAATGCTCTTGATATTCATCAACTTTATATCATTCATCCTGAAAAATAATAACTTTTTACGATTTACAGGGGGGAAATGGTTTAATCAACTAATTGTTTAAAATATTCGAAATTATTCGAAAAATACTTGGAAAGTCGTCGCTATTTTGTTTTAAATTTTCATACCGATAGGTATGATTTTATTCAAGGTAAAACGCATAAACCGGAATCATCATCTATTATGTACCCTGGATCACATTTACATCTATCCACGCATTTCTGTTAAAATAAAAAATTATTTACATAATTATATGAGAAATTAATTTTCTTTTAAGTTTTATTAATTTTTATATGATTTTTATTTCAGAAAAGTATTATATTGTCTAAAAATGTTATTGGTTTTTTTTCTGAAACTCGTTTTGAAGCAGTGTTGGGTAGTAACTTGTTACAAGTAACTAAGTTACTGAAAAGTTACGTTTTTTGTAAGTTTAAGGTAATTTCAAATCAGTTTTAAAAATTAACTTGTAATGTAACTTAGTAACGATTTTTGCAGTAACTTGGAACTTTATTTTTAGTTACTTTAACGTTACTTTTTGCTTTTTTTTTTGTATATCTCCTATTAAGCTATTTTGTTGAAAATTCGTATTTTTTTGGTTAAATTCAACTGTGATTGATTTCATATTAAAACAACCAGTTAAACAACCCTCAATTAAACCGATTTTTATCAAATTTTTACAGGAATTTTCACAAATTAATAGTTATATATAATAATCTTCAAATTCATTTTCAAATTCATTTTAAATCCTCAAAATTAAACTATTCCGAAACAGAATTTTTATTTGTAACTCTTTGAAATTGTAGAACTTTGAATTCTGAACATTTAAAATTATGAAGTGTAAACTTTTTAAATATAAAATAAAAAATTATGCAATTTTTTAATTTTTCAGTTAAAAATTTGGTAATTTTGATGATTATCATTAGA